>JASDQU010241086.1:389464-399649 GCA_032191745.1 Picea mariana | reverse complement strand
CTCCTATTTATACTAAAAAGAAGCATCTAGAGGAAGATCCTTCTAGAAGCGGAAGCTTCTATTAGGTCTTCTTACATCCGCCTTATTCTATTTTATTGAAAGGTCTTATTAATATTGACCTTTATTACATTCGAATACATTGATCTACCTATGTGCGGGTTAGGACCTTAACAGCCTCCACGCGTCCTCATCTTTTGATGGATTAGATTATTTCAGGAGTTCGGGCTTCGACACTTCAGGAATTCCACACACTTCTCACTTCGAAACTCCTGAAGCTTATTTCCCCAAAAAACTTGGACAACCTACTACCCTTGACAACTATATGTGATAACATTTGGCTCTACAGGGGATGGCATGCTCCCTGCAAGCTGCCAAGAACAAGTAGTTCCAGTTTCCTTCTTCATTAGGCTATGGAGTCATGCTAAAAAACATCATACTAAATAAAACATGCCGACAAGTAAACTATTCTAAAAATGAAATAAAACACACCTACTCCCGAGGGAGCTTATTTATGTACAAAACCTAAGCTAACCGACTTTTACAAAATGCTAGGTGAAATCAAACTTCCACCATAGCCATTCAAACTGTTTGATAACTAAATCCTTCGCTTCACTGCAAATGATCCATAAAAGACAAGGAAATCATGACAACTGACTAATTGCATTCTTATGATCACACATATTACCTTCAAATGTTGATAAAAAGATCAAGCCTGCATGCTCCAAAGAATTTGAAAAGTGTAACTTTATGTACTCATCGACTGGGACATGAAACTGAAGGCAATGCATGATTCACTTATGAAAGGTTACCTTCACTGTTTCAAAGTTGTTGACAACTGGTTTGATTTCCTCTACAGGAACACTTGATTGAATGACAGCCACAGACATTTGTGGGTCAAAAAGATGCTTGTTGTGAATTGTAGGTACAAGTGGAAGAAGGTTGGGAATAGGAGGTTGATGATCCACTGATGACTATTGATTTACTTCTGACTGTGTATAAACGATCTCTTCATGTCCCTCAACTAAGGGCTTCTCATGGTCAAACTCTCGGGTTGTGTCTTCTGTGACAAGGCCAACTTCTGCATCATCCTTATTGTATTCATAGTGATCAAATATAATATAATCTTATTGCTCATCATCACTATAATATCCATAAAATATGGGATGTCTTTCATGTCTATGATCAACCTTTAAAAAAATAATTTCATCAAGAATATAACTATTAAAAATATCCATTTCGGGAGCAGTAGTAATTGTTGCTTGTAGTTGTTAATACACACGACTTTCATCAAGACAGGGTTGCTCATGGATACCTACATCGAAGACAAAATTATCAATAGTCTTTTCTTCATAGGGACAACAAGTAAAAACTGCCTTACCTTGAGAGTTGAGATGATACTGGCTTTGAATCCTGCCACAAGATCAGAGGTTCTCCTCTACTTCCTTAGCATCCATGAATAACTATGATAAAGATGTAGATTTCCTTTCTCTCAGGAGAAGGACAAGCTCTGAATGTTGACCCATGACATAGTACACCATGACAACAGTCTTTGTGGGTCTAATCTCTACAAGCATACTATGATAAACACTGTAAAATCTCTTATTGAAGATAGCCAAGGATTCCTCTTCCCCTCTCCTCAAGGCATTAAAATCATCCCATTACTTATCAAGGGACTTGTTCTCACCCCGCCACTTTAAAAAATCATTTTATAGCTCAACCCAAGAACCAATGGAGTTAGCTCCCAAACCCTTAAACCATACATCAGCATCTCCTAACAAGGATTTGGAAAACAACCTCATGGTAACATCCTCGTGAACTATCTCAAATTGATCAATAAAATTCTTGAAAGCCTCCACATGCCTCTCAGTTGTAACATGATCCTCTCCGGAAAAATGAGGAAAGTACTTAAATAAATCAAGAGGATAAGGATGAAAATGATATGGAAGCTTTAAAGGTTTAAACAACTTGTCTCTAATTCTATTTTGAAAACTAGTGGGTTGAATATGAGGATTAACACACCGATGTCAAGGATCAACAATAACAGCAGGATGTGATGAGATTTGAGGAGGATGTGGATTAGTTTCAACCTCCCCAGGGTTGCAAGGGTGATTGAGTTCAGGAGGGGTTTCAATATGAAGCTCATCTTTATGAGTACACTAAGCTGATGATATAATATCAACATCTAAAACATGGGCAGAAAGCAGTTCTGCTTCTTCCAAGGATGGATATATAAAGGAAGGTTGGTGATCAACTGAATAAACAAAGCAAAATATGATCCTCTTTATATGTGAAGGGAAAAACAAAAATGAGTTGATAAAGAACAAAAGAAGTTCATGAAGAAATCTCATAAGATGATACCTAGTCATTCCCTTCATCTTTATGTCAATATGATCCTCCCCAATGGAGTCTCTGATGTGGAGTCGCCTGGTAGATGATTACAATCAATTTTTGTATCTCTCTCTTGTCTACCATCAAGAGTTGGATCTATGTCATTCTTCCTAGGGAGCTCTTCAATCTGCTCAAATCTGTCCCCGACAACGATACCATTTATGTTAGCACTAGAAATCACCCTTAGGTTGTAATGAGGATAAACCCAATACCCATCAGTTTATACAGTAAATGTAAATGAGTTTTAGGGGTTCAAATGGATAAGACTCGAGATAATAATGTTCCAACTCAAAAAATCTAGACTGGCATGCACAAGCAATTGAGGTCTTGTATCAACTTTAGTCAGTAATTTGGAGTAAAGGTGAATAGGAGGAAGAATTTGGTGAGAAAGTGTATAGGTATGCTAAGGACATTAGGTATTCCAGTAGCCTAAGGAGGAAAAAACTCAAACACAAGATTCGCTTGAATTCAAATTTTCAAGGAAACTGAAAGACATTATAACAACACTATAATCAAACATTCATCATAATACAGTTACAACAATCCATGTGAATCAATCAATCATGAACTCTCTCAATATCAGAGGCAAATAATATGGAATAAGAAAGGTGACTTATATTAATCAAGAAGTCTCAAATCAAGTTACATAACCAGAGAACCAGTGTTCTTCATCAAAATATTACAATAAGGGGGCCTGGCTCAACCATCAACCATAACAAAATACTAAAACTGCCTATATATACTCAGAAATGTTGCAACCACCAAGAGTGTGATCAGGCCACTTCATTAACGCTTTCAGTTGATGCTTTCTCTATCAGATTGTGCAAGCCTCCTCATATCAGATGCAAGATGGGTGCAGTTATGTGCTTTACAGTAAAATATGTCCATAAGGAAGCTTCGGATTGACAGTCTTCCTTTACGGCCACTCTCTGCATGTTTTCTATTTATGGGGTGAGATGAGGTCTCAACTGTCGCCCCCATATTCAATAACTACCTTCATCGAGATCAGGATGAGGCCTAACACCCATGAATTTTTTAGGCAGTGCCCACGACTTCTTCGAGTCAATCCCAACGCCTTGAGGCAAAGAAGATATTCTTCTGTGACCAAATATGGATGCTTTCTGCCTTTGGCGCAACTCCTCTCCATCGCTCCATCTTCAATGTGACCTAGGGCCATGACCCTACACAATTTCATGATTGTGGGCTCTACCAAGGGTGGTCTGAAAGAAAACCTCTTTTGTCCCCGCAATTCACCATGAACCGCCACGCGTCCCTTTCTAAAAACCATGGTTTCGATTGCGGCCCGCCCCTGAGATTTTAAAATGTGCCCACCTTCCGACCCCACAATGGAGCACGACCATTGATCTTATGATTTGAGTTGAGGCTTCTTGATCAATGACTTAGCTATAGCACCTTTTAGATTGATGGATCGGATCTTCCCTTTTCAAATCGATGACCGAGATCTGCTTCAGGCCTCCAGGCTCCAAGAAAATCAAAAATCAAATATTTCTTACCTTCTGTGCTTTTACCTGGAGCTATGAATCTGATGACACATGGATCTTGTTGATAAACGACTCAAATTCACTTCGGCCCTTGGGGACTTTACAATGTTTAACTCCCACAATTCTCTAGAGCGTCGAACTCCAAAGCAAGGGATCTGTCTCCACGCGTCCTCAGCTTTTGATGGCTCAAATTATTTTAGGAGTTTGAGCTTCAACACTTCGGGAATTCTACACACTTCTCACTTTGAAACTCCCGGATATTATTTCCTCCAACAACTTGGATGACCTACTGCCCTTGACAACTATATGTGATAACATATTCCACCTCCCCGAACTCTAGAATCATGAATCTCTCGAAGTCAATCACTAGAAAAGAATCCACATGCATGTCGCATAACCTCACTAGTATAATGCAATACACATGCATGTCTCTCCAACTAATGAGGGATATTTCCTTATATCCACAACTTATGAACTAATTGGGAAACAATTCATTTAGAACTATTAATTGATCCATTCTTGTATTCAAAGTGCGAGCTTCCTAAAATGAATAAAGTCCCTTTTCTTCATTAGATTCTTCATCATTGTTAACATCTGGTGGATCTTCAAGCATGGCTACATCCGCTATATGTTGTCTATATTTGACTTTCCCTTAATAAATTCATTGGCTCACTATCTACAATTCCAAGTTGTATGACCCAACTTCTTGTAATAGCGGCATTGTATTTCCTCTTTGTCTTTTGTTGATCTATTGCAGTTGTTTCTCGCATAGAATGCAAGTTTCAGTTGGCTATCACCTTCAGTGGTTCTATTTTCTTCTACTAGAAATGTTGGAATCATTGTTTCTATACTTTGTGAAGGTAGTTGACTCAGAATAAAGATAGCACTATTGTATTTAGGCAGCAAATGTTTCAGGAGAATATCATTTGCATCATCCTCATCAATTTTTTTCTTAACTTATGCAAGATATTTGATAATAGATCCTAGATTATTGATGTGACTTGACATGGTAACTTTAGTTGGCATCTTGAAGTTGAATAATTGTAATTTCAGGGAAAATTTATCATTCACTTCTTTTGCCCCAAATAACTTGTTGAGATTTTTGAGATCTCCTTGGATAATTTGTCCAAATCTATGTGATGTAGCTATGAATCTGAGAGGGCAAGGAAAATAATGTCTTTTTCCCTATGATCTTTACTCTTCCATTCTATCAACTTCTTCAAATTTGCAGGTTCTTCCTGAACTCCTTTAACAATTCCCGAAAGGTTTTTATTCAATAATTGCATTTGGATCTTCACTTTCCATGTATGGAAACTGAAATCTAAGTACTTCTCTAACGAAATCTCCATGACTGATCAGATCTTAATTCTTTTTTTTTCCTACTAGAAAATAATTACCGCTGGAAATAGAATTTATGGAACTTAAAAAACTCATTTAAAATTACCACTGCATCTATGTACGTATTGTACGGACTATATGATCTCAAATCTACAGTGTTTTGACTATTTGAGGGTTGATCCAATGTCTTTACCATTGTACGACATCCATATGACCATGCTAGGGTTCGTTTTCTCTCCTCCTTGTTGCATACGACCCATCCATAGTTTCCTTGCAGTGTACGAACTGTGTATATTTCCTTATGGATCCTGTATGTTTCCTTACAATGATTTCATTGTTCTCAACTTAGGGTGCCACAATTCGAGGGTTTTATCAATGATTTCACCCATATCCGAAGTGTTTGTAGCAATTTTACTCCTTGTTCCTATGACCAATCTCGTATGGCCATGATTTCCCATCCTCATGCATCATATGGAAGTACTCTCTACTTGATGTTCTCTCTCTATGTGTACGACCATTATTTTTTGTTGGGATATTCTTCCATATGAGATAAATCATAATTATAGTGGCAGATATTCTAAATTTACCCATGATTTCAAACAAATAATCAAACCCTTTGATATTCAAGCTTTGGCCTCTAACCATCCTGCTCCTTTACCATATTATGAGAACCAAAGAAATCTTAGGTAGGGTTATGATACTGAAAACATGATCTCCATAAACACTAAACAATATTATTATTGAACGATTTATAATTACAACGAGGATCCTCACTCTTATAAATATATTAAAAGAAAAAACCCTAAAAGGAGGAAACCCTAATCTTTTAACCTAAAGTCACTAAGGTGACATTATTACATGGGTAAACCTTGTATCTCTAGTAGTGAGGGGAGTGAGGATATACCCTATGAAGATCATGGAGAAGGCCACTCCATCTAGTTCAACATGCTTAGAATTCCCTTTCCCTAAAAAATTTTATGGTTTCCTCAAAATGGGTGATTTCCCTTCTTTGTTTTTCTTCTTGAATGGAGATGAGATTTGAATCAAAGGTTAGGTATGTGCGGTTTCTAATACGTTATTCAAGCCTTTTCCCTAATCCACAAGTTGTTTCCCATATCTTATTCTCTATACTTCTGATATTTAGTTGCTCTCATCTCCTAATGATGTATCCAAGAGGACAAGGCTCTGAGTTGGACTTCCCCTACATGTGGGTTAGGTGACCAGCTGTAAGGGTGAGGTGGTGCAAATTTATGTAGATAGAATTCATTGAGTTGTACCATATCTTCATAATTACTCTCCTAACATGTATCTATGAACTCCCTAGGGGTATCCACCCTATAGGGGAGCTATTTGGTTAACCTACCAATATGGAATATGTGCCACTGCTCTTTGAGGAAGAGAGAATAAACCCATGATGGCAAGATATAGTTGAGCATGCCTCTAACAATCCTACTATCTTGGTGATAGAGGCCTACATGACCTCAACTTTTTCACTTTGGTTGTCCAATTCTTTCTTAATTTTGTCCAACTCTTCGTGTAGGGATTTGTTCTCAAATTCTAATTGTCTCTTACTATCCATATTTGGTATTTTCATGGTCTGAAATTTTTCTTGTAGATTGGCAAGTTGTTGGTCCAAGTAAAACACATCACTTTTCCCACCAATATCTTCCATTCCATTTCTCATAGTTTCTAATAACCTTTTCCATTTGAGGGCCTCATCACTTGCTACTTCCAACTCAGTCAAAGTAACCTACATTGTTTATTCATCTGTCTTTGAAAATTATGTGTTATTTTCCTCTTGTGACTATGTTGGGTGTTTTGTGGGAATACGATCCTCCTCTAATTATACTATTGTGATAAAGAGAGGGGTGATCATCTTGGGAGCTTATTGGGACCTAGTCTTATACCTTATTGAGGTCATCCCTCCTCTAACTATAGATTGGCCCCTTTTCTCTAATTTTTAAGGGATTGTTTTCAGGTGTCCTCATTTTTATAAGTCTTTCTATTATCTATTTACCCTCATCTTCCACCTACACTCTCTTTTGTGCTTTCCTCCTCTTGGATGTTTCAAATTTTCTAACCTTCTTCTTTCTCTCAATATCCCTCTTAGGGTTGGGCTCCTTAGCTTCTTGCTAAGAGGAAATAAAATCTTCTATGTTCATGTTGATGAAATATTTCACATGACACCCTGATTGGGTACCTCTCCCAAGTATCATAGACTATCAGTTTGATCATGCCATGGTGGTCCAATGTCTCCTCATTTTCTTTCTTTACTTTAGTGCTCATTTCTCTTCAGGATAGTAATAGAAATAAATGGATTTTGAGGTTCTCCTTGGTCCTATGATGGAATAGATTCCTCAACTGGTGAAGAAACTTGAAATGATAAGCATATAGCACACTAAGTGTTCCTTCGCATTTAAATTATTTTAAAAGGTGATAGACCGCCTCATCCAAAGGCTTGGGAAAATTCTCTCTCTTCACCCCATTCTTGTTTTCCTCGATATCATTATAGCTTAGAAAAAAATAGTTTTCTCACATCTATTTTAGGTTGCATTTCTTCAGTATCCCAAGGCAGATCCATTGAGAGTCACGAGACCCTACTAATCATTGGTTATTTTAATTGGATTTATAGGCCCTTTAAAGAGGTGATGTAAACCTGGTTCCCGATGTTTTGGAAATTTAATGCAAACTCCATGTTTACTTTATCATCATATCCTTGCAATCTATTAAAATACTCTAACCAATTTGAATGTTGGAAAACCTCTACCACCTCAGGGTTATTATATATCCTTGATGTCTTTGTAGGCTCCATTGTTTTGAATCCACCTCCCACTCTACAGCTTTATATGTGATATGTCTATGTGGGCACTTTGCACAGTTGAATCATAGTGAAAACATATGGTTTTTAACTATCCCCCAAATTATGCAAAAAAGGATATCATACAAAGGGTAATGACATGTGGTTCAAATCCTAGCTTGAGGGATAAGTATAGATGAGGCCAGTGGTGCATGCTTGAAATATTTAGTCGATTACCACAAAATTGTTGAGGATAGGTGGGAAAAATAATGGGTTTTTTTCAATTTCGAGAAACAGGTAGTGATGATACTGGTGTGTTCTTGAAAATGGTAGAAAACTCATGGATTTTTAAGCTTTTGAGGTCACAAAATTCTAGGTTTGTCTCCTTGTATAAGTGGTATTCATACCCAAGGTTACAAATCTGAGACCAAAAATGTAGTTCACAGTATCCATAGGAAGATAAGGTTTCACCCTTTTTGTGACAATCTTTGGGGGTCAAATATCTCTAAGGATGGATTCTATTTTTGTGCCAAAATCAAGTTTATTTTTGGATGAGAATGGATAGTGAACTTTGAGAGTAGTTGATGGCATCCTTATGTGCACAAAAAATCTCAGGTGCAGCCTCCAAAACAATTTCTAAGAGTAGGATTTTTCTTAAAATAGTGGCTCCATGAACTTGTCAACGAACTCTGACTGGGGTCAAAGTTGATTTTGCAACCTATCTGAGGATAGATTAGTTTTGAAAATAGTGACTAGTCCTAGAGAAAGTTTTGAAAATGGAAATGGAAATAGCCTAGTGAACTATGCATGCCAATCTCCTAGGATTTGGCCTCTTAACACAAGTTCAAAGGATTTATATACTGAGACATACTTTTAATGGAAATAGAAGAGGGTGGGGAATTTTGGATTTATGTATCCAAGACTAACCTTTCACACAATTCTCTTGTAATTTGTCTCACCTTTGTGTAACCTTGAACTAGTCTCTGAAGCTATGTCTCCTCTTTGAACCCTTATTCTGCAACACACAATATACCTTCCCTAACTCTATAGCACACAATCTATCTTGCAAACCCTATCTATGTGATCATTGAATTCAATAGTTGTGTATGGTTTCATGTAATAGCTCAGAGGATGCTTTTTTATTTTAGCATGCATGCATTTTCCTCTTGATGATCAGTTTAGGTGGATTTGAGCACCTTCTCCTAATAATTTCAAAATTTCGGTGCTCTTTGAATTATCAACACCATTATTTTTATGTGACTTTTGACACCAACTTCATACACTACTTATTATTTTTCTAACGGATTGCATACAATGGTGCTTACCTTTCCAACCATTGATTGCTTCAATCACAAATTTAGATACCCCCAACTCCCTTATTTGGATATTTGAGGCCCATCGCAGTGGCTTGTGTGGAGGATTTGTTTTAGTTAACATGATTAAATATTGGGATTGTGATTGACTATTAATGAAATAATTGAATTTAGAGTTAGTAACATACATTTCATCTTGTTGTATTGATATGCATGTAATATAGTTTCCTGGGCAATCGTCTTGAAGTGTTGATGGAATTGTAGAATTATTTTAGTGTTGGGTTTGTTTCTTTGAGGGGAAAATAGGGACTATTGTAGCCTCCTATATCTCCATGTAGGGAGGAAACGCACCCTATAGCAGTTGATGTAATGATGTAGAGTGGAATACAATGATTTAGGATGCTAGATTCAGGTGTAATAGGCTCCCCTTGATCCTTTGATATCATTTTTGGTGAAGGATTCAAAAAATGGGTGTTATAGGATGGCTTATTGTAGCTTCCTATAGCACTTTGTATGTTGGATTGTTTCCTATAGAAAATGCATGCAAATCTTACTGTAGCTTTTTGTACCAATGTAAAAACACTACTTTCATGTAGCTTCCTGAAGGTAGTTGTTTGAGCGCACAAATTTTCTTTCTAGAGATTTTGAAGTATGAAAATGGATTATTATGGATTATCTTGTGGGTGTATATGGTGAATGTTTAATATAATGAGTGTGTGAATGATATATGAAGTGGAAATGAATGGAAGTGGATGAACAAGTGAAATGAATTTTGAATACATAAAAATGTTCTTTGGAAGTGTGTTGATGATAGGAGTGAGTGATGGAGAAGGTTGGTTGGTGTAAT
>JASDQU010241086.1:318974-339355 GCA_032191745.1 Picea mariana | reverse complement strand
ACCTTTTATTCTGAATGAATAATACAACAAGAGAGCAGAATGCTCAAACGAATGTTAGTTTTCCCGATTAAGGGTTTCCAGGGTAAAATCTCGATGTACTGTGTGATTGCTTTCTTGATTAAATTTGTCTAATCTTCTGCTAGGATTAGTGTGGAAGTCTCTTTCATTTCCTGGCATGTGGTATCAGAGCTTAAGTCTGCCCTGACAAGTGAGTTATCAAAGCGATGTTATGATTTGGCGAGTATATCATATCTTGATTTGCAAATCTTGAATCTGAGAACTAAACCCTAGGTACAGTAAGAGTCGTAAGTCATAAATTGTGTTAAATATTGCGGTAAATAATGGCGAGCAATTCTAGAATAGAAATAGAAAGATTCAATGCCCAGGATTTTGAGATTTGGAAGCTTAAAATGGAATATCTTCTTGTAGATCGAGAACAATGGATAGTGGTATGTCCAGGTACCCAGCTGACAGGAATGTTGGCGGAAGAATGGGAGAAAATCAAAAGAAGAGAAAGAAGTATGATTCGCCTTTGTCTTGCAGATTCGGTGTTGTTGAATGTCTCAGGTGAAGATTATTCCAAGAAACTATGGGACAAGCTGGGAATCTTATACCAGTCGAAATCTCTGGTAATTAAGTTGTTTCTCAGAAAGAAATTGTATCTTCTGAGGATGAGTGATGACAGTTCGGTGACTGGGCATTTAAATGTGTTTAATATCGTGTTAAGTTAGTTATCATCTATGGATATAAAGATCATTGATGAGGAGAAGTGTATCATCCTATTATGTTCTTTTCCATACTCCTGGGATAACTTAGCCATGGCTATTGGGAGTAATACAAACACACTAGCACTAGAGGGTGTGGTTGCTTCTCTATTGTCGAAAGAAATGAGAAGGAAGAACATGGAAGGATCGACCAAAGATGCTCTGGTAGTGAGAGGTGGACCGATAGATAGAGATAAATGAAGATTCTCTGGTAGAAAGTTTAAGTCGAAGGGTAGATTTAAATCCCTAGTTCAGTTGACGCGAAGATGTTGGAAATGCGATAAAGTTTGGCATTATAAAAAGGAATGTAAGTTGAAGGCAACATAAGTCAGTGTCAGATCCTATGAGAAGCAGTCGACTGAGAGAAAGATGACCTCAAACAAGGGAGGTGATGTGTACTTGGCGTCGACAAGTACACATTCGGATTAATATGTTTGGTTGATCGACTTGGGAGAATCCTATCATATGACACCACATAAAGAATGGTTCTGTGAATATGAACAATATGATGGGTGTGATGTGTTCTTGGGGGACGACTCGACAACTAGAATTGTCAAAGGGGTAAGAGTCTGTCTGACACTGCAGGATTGGAGGAAAAGAACCCTTCGAGGTGTGCTACACATTCCGGGTTTGGAAAGAAACTTGATATATGTCAGCAAGATGAGTGATGTAGGTGTGCATACTCTGTTTTAGAAGGATTCATGCAAGATGGTCATAGGTGCAATGGTCTTAATGAAGGGAGTTCAGATTGGTACCCTATACAAGATGTTAGGGAATGTCGACTCGACTGGATTCAACTGTTAGAAAAGTAAGTGTGTTCATTTCACCATAGAAAATATAGAAATATTGTCACCCAACCATAGGTCGAAGCCACCTCCAAGCACCTTAACCTTGACAGAGAGAATAATTTTGGAAGAAAAACCTAGACCCAATATCCAACCAAGGTAGCATACCTCTCTCCAGATCTAGCATACCAAGCAGAAATTCCAAACCATAACCAAGAGAAAGTCCAAGCCAAAACTGAAAAATTGTCAGTTGCAACTCCTCTCCAAACTTGCGCACAAATGGTATTATGTAGCTATGAGAGAGAGTGTGTCAAATGAGCTCTAGCGCCCTCTTATTTATAGTCCTCCAAGTGACTTAACTAGGACGACTTATACTCTTAGAGGATAATAACTTAATATTACATTTTCTCTTGAGCCGACTTGTCTTATAGGGTTCATATCCAACCATTTAGGGTTTCTCTAGCTTCCTGGAATATTCTAGTCTTGTCAAAGGTTACACGTGGAGGTTAATACCTCCCACAAATACCATAATATAAACACTCCCTCCTAGATAGGGAGGTATTAAAGGTAATGGTATTGATTACAAATAGAGCATTCAATCGGTATCATCATCATAGCCACTCAGGTTATCTCATGATCAAAACATGAGCACCATCATCACTATCAATATCATTTGATAGCATCGACTGCATAATCTCTCGAAGCCATTCTCCATCTGGGTAATCAGGCATGATGATGAATAGATAAATCACTCCATCGAGTGATACAAGAACCATTCTTCTAATCCGAACATATGTCCTAGAAGAATAATTTTTCCAATGGATGTTGGAAGCCACGTCGTGGGCTATGAGGACTATTCTTCTAATCCGAACATATGTCCTAGAAGAATGATTGTCCTGGACCATTTTCCATAGGGAGAATGTATGTCCATCATCATACTGACTATCCATCTAGCTGGTAATCATCTCCAATATTAGTGATAGTCTTCATGGAAATCAGAACAATGACATTCAATAAATCACAACTGTGTCTATCCATAGTAGTACACAACTACTATCTAGTGGTACACAACCACACCAAGTAGAACACGACTACTAATCAATGACACATAGTCACAACCAGTGGAACACATCCACCATAGTGGCATACAACTAATGTCTAGAGACATACAATCTCCACAGCAATCATATAATCTAATATCAACCTACATAACAATATCATGATACAAACTGAGTCATCTGGTCCATTTTTCCAGTCACATCTGTGAGATCTGGAAGATCATCTGCCCTCATAGAGTAAAAACATCATCCATGGGATATCTGGACTATTCTTCCCAAGCATAGAAGAATAATTGTCCCTGATTTATGAGCCTGGACCATTCACCTAACTGGGTCATTCCTCCGGCACTAATCACAGTGCAACTTGGAGAGAATGAGTCTACCCTAGGGAATGCATGTCCATGATTGTTGAACCTGGACCATTCACCTAACTAGGCCATTCCTTTGGCACTAATAATAGTGCAACCTAGAGAGAATGAGTATGTCGTAGGGAATGACTGTCTGGACCATTTCCTATGGAAATGATTGTCCTGCACAAACCTCCAAAACAGACCATTCTTAACAACTGCTCACAATTGTGAACTTCAAAAGAATGACTGCCCGGCAAGGCGGACCATTCTACTTGACCACTACTCAGAGTGACTTCCAAGAAGAATGACTATCCTAGACCATTCCCCCACACTAACCACAAGGGGAATCGTTGTCTATGGTACATCAACAATCTATCAAACCATTTTCATTACGAAAGTGAATGTCTGATCTGGACTATTTTCCGAACTAGAAAATGTTTGTCCGTCAGAAATCTCGAACCACTTTCTGAACTAGAAATAAAATGCCCATCCTGGACCATGAACTGGAAAACGACTGTCCATAAATCAATAACATATCAGTGCTCCCTCCCAACCTGGGAGTAATCACTTCCTAATAAGGAAGTCTTCTTCACGAGCCCCATCTTGTCTGCAAACTTTTCATTTTGGACAGAGGCTTTACCAAAATATATGTTATCTACTCATCTATGGAGATATATTAGAGAACCACTTCTCTCTTCTGGAGTTTATCACGGAGAATATAATTCTTGATCTCAATGTAATTTGGTTTGTCATAGAACACCAGACACCAGTTTCTTTGAAGGCTTCACATATCTTTAATATATCATGGTCGAATTCAACACCTGATCAGACAGTTTAGAAACCAAATTACGGAGCCACATTTCTTATGTACAAGCATCACAAGCTGCAATATACTTCTACTTATGTACAAGCATCACACGCTGCAATATGCTTCTGCTTCTGTAGTGTTTACTACAACAAACTTATGTTTTCTGCTAGCCCATGACATCGTGGCAAGGCTCAAACTTAAACATATCCAAGTATCACTTCTTCTGTCATAGGAGGTTTTTTCCACGCTTTTGTTGTGTATGAGATACTCTGCATCAAGTTGCTTGAATCCATACAAGGTCTTCTTCCATTTGTATACATGGATCTCTTTCCAGTATAATCTTCTTTCTCAATTTGCTTTATTGGGAAGAACAGTCTTTTACATGNGGTTTACTGGAACAAGTTGTCGCCATGGTCTTCTCCCTCCTTCTAGAAGAATCTCTAGTTCTAAATCTCGCAAAGCTTCTATTCATAAGTCTTTTTCACATTTTCTTACATACATTGTTCTTCATCACAACTTCCATTTCTTTTTCTTGATTTCTTCTAGTGGATTCAAACCAAGCTGGTAGTCTTATGATTCTTGGTATAATAACTGGTTGTTCTGGCTTTTCTTTCTTTCTTGGAATCTTCATGTTCTTCCTCATGTTCCTCCTTAGCTTTTGGGTCCATGGAGTCTTCTATAGATTCCATGCCCTTTCTTCCTAAAGATTCCATCTTCTTCCTTTCATCATAGGAATATGGATGTAAATGGAAAACCAAGGCTACTTGAGGCTTCTTTTTGAAAAAGACTTATTCTAGAGTCAAACTAAACACGTGTTGCTACTTTTAATGGGGAACATGGAAAGATACGTCATAATCTTTACGGATTCTTCAATGGATCATATCATTTAGGATTATCTCCCTCCTAATCCTCGCTTCATGCATGAATGCATTCTCTTATTTTGGAATTATGTAATCATCTCCCTCCATCTAAGAGAGTCCATGCTTTCAGTTGTATCTTTATTGCCTTCTACATGGTGTCACAAGTATTTTTCTAATTTCCTCTTGATTACTGACTTCTTTCTGATTTGACTTCTTCTGGGTCTCTTCAAGTTTGATTCTGATTTCGGCCTATCTGGCAGTTGTTACTTATATAATAGCTTCCATTGTTGCCAAATATTGTCAACGTACTTCATATTTTTCATGTCTATTGCTTGACTTGTAGTCATCGTAATATAAGTCCTTATCTTGCTATTCTTCCATAGGTATTGTTTCACTGACCATATTATCTTTTAATAAATAGATATAAACGATATGTACATGAACTATGTAAACATGGTATGTATAAGAACTATGAAGAATATTGTTACCTTGAGTAGAAGAAGAATTTTTTTTATCTCGCTTGGCTTTCTTTGAGGGTTCCCTTTCTTCGGCAACTGTTTCCTTGTATGTTTCCTTCCTTTTCTTTAACTCGAGACAGTGGTTCCTGTAGTTACCATATTTTCGACAATTGAAGCATTGTATCTTTGACATATCCTTTTCTTGATTTGGTTTCTTCCTTAAGCCAAACTTCTTCTTATTCATAAAATTATTGAACTTTGTTGTGAAGGCTTGATCATCATATTTATTTTGGGATTTATCTTTTGCGTTAATCCTTAATTATTCTTGTGCACAAAAAGTCCAAAGTTCTTCCAATGTGGGATACTCCTTTCTTGCGTTCATTCTTGTGGTGAATGCATCCCATGTCTTGGGAATGCCATTGAGTACTATATTTACCTGTTCCTTTTCTGAAATGATTTCTTCAATAGCTTGTAGTTGAAATATTAACTGAGAAATTCTTACAAAGTATGATGTTATTCTATCATCATCATTCATTTTCATGTCACAGAGCTCATTACTTGTCCAATGTTTTCGGCAGAGAAGAGGTTAGTTAGGGCATCGTACATCTTCTTAGATGAGTCAAGATGAGAGATGTAGGGTATCAAGTGGTATTTTACAAAGTCCACTATGATACTCATAGCGTTGATGTCATTTTCCTTGAACTTCTCCATAACTGCAACGTTTTGAGGTTCCTTCTCTTTTCCCGCTTCAAACTGTGGTTCCATGATCTTTCCTTTCACAAGATTCAACACTTTATTCTTGGCAAGGATGAGGTCAATCCTTGTCTTACATGCTATGAAGTTAGAAGCCCCTTCTAACTTGTTTTTTGTCTTCATAGAGTAAGTCATTACTGCTTTGACTTGATCAACCTTTGACTTTGACTTGGTCAACCTTTGACTTTGACCAAAAACTCAAACTTGATGTCTTAGCTTGCTGAGAGTACCAGGAGGTGTGCTAGGCTAGGGCGCACTAGGCTATCCAAAAATTAGGTCAATCTCTTCACTTAAGGTGCATTAACAAGAGGGTTAGGGTTTCATTGCTGCAACAAAACTTTGACTGCAACTGCAACTATAACTAAGCAAATCCTCCCAATCTATCTTCCAGTGGTTAGATTGTTCGAAGATAGTGTGGGCCCATAACCTATTAAAAAAGTAAGTGTTCTTGTTTCACCATAGTCAATATAGCAATATTGTCACCCAACCATAGGCTGAAACCACCCCCGAGAACCTTAACCTTGACAGAGAGAATAATTCTAGAAGCAAAACCTAGACCCAATAGCCAACCAAGGTAGCGTACCTCTCTCTAGAGCTAGTGTACCAAGTATAAAGTCCAAACCATAACCAAGAGAAATTCCAAGCCAAAATCAAAAAATTTCCAGTTGTAGCAGCTACAATTGCAGTTACTCTCCAAACTTGCACACAACTGGTCTTATGTAGTTGTGAGAGAGAGTTTATCAAATGAGCTCTAGCGCCCTCTTATTTATAGTCCTCCAAGTGAACTAACTGGGCTGACTTCTACTCCTGGAGTCTAATAACTTAATATTACATTTTCTCTTGAGTTGACTTGTCTTCTAGGATTCGTATCCAATCGTTCAAGGTTTCTCTAACTTCCCAAAATATTCTAGTCTTTTCAAAGGTTGCACATGAAGGTTAATACATCTCGTAGCTACCATAGTATAAATGGAAACAACATTGTTTCTCCTGAAATTGACTTGACTATGACTCGACTCGACTTGATGTCGACAGAAATCAACTCAACTCGAGCTAAGTCAGTTCAAATCGACTCGATAAGACATGATGAAATCGATCCGACCAGGCTATGGCACGAGAGGATGGGACACATTAGAGAAAAAGGACTTCGAGATATAAAAATCAAAGGTATGGTCGAAGGTTTTCCTGAATTTAGTTTAGAATTCAACTTTTGTGAACATTGTATATATGGGAAACAAAGTCGGGTGAGGTTCCCATCTGGAGCGATAAGGGAAAATGGGATTCTAGAACTGGTGCATAGTGATTTGTTTATCTCGGTTATAGTGCCTTCACTTGGTGGATCCTTGTATTATGTCTCCTTCATAGATGATTTTTCTAGGAAAACATGGATATATTTCCTGAGGAAGAAATCAGAGGTTTTCGATATATTTAAGGAGTTTAAAGCTCTTGTGAAAAACTAGACAGAGAAGAGGATTAAAGTGTTGAGAAATGACAATGTGGTGAATTTTGTGGAAAGGAATTTGATCACTTATGTAAGAAGTGTGGCATAACATGCCAAAATAACACACCATATACCCCACAGCAAAATGGAGTTGTCGAGATAATGAACAGAACATTGATGGATAAGGCAAGGAGCATTCTCAATGGTGTTGGGATCGCACAAGAATTTTGGGCGAAGGCAGTCGAGACTACAAGATATCTGGTTAATATGTCTCCTTCATCGATGCTAGTGGACACGACTCCAAATGATATATGGTATGTTAAGGAGCCTTCGGTGGCACATCTCAAAGTATTTGGCTATGATGCATTTGTGCATGTTCCCAAGGAAAAGAGGAGCAAGTTGGACAAGAAGGTAGTGAAATGTATTTTCATCAGATACAAAGAAGGGATGAAAGGATATAAGCTATGGGATCTTGCATCAAGGATAACAGTGTACAGTTGATATGTGGTCTTTGGAGAATTCGGAGGTAAGTCCAATCCTAAAGAAGTTGTTCAGACCGAGAATAATTTTGATACGGTGTGGTTTGAACTGAGGAACGAAGAAGATGATTCAGATGAGTCAATTGAATCTAAGGAAGAGGTGGAACAATTGACTCTGGTGATAAGGAGGTCAGATAGAGAAAGAAAACCAGTCAAAAGGTATATTTTTCTCAACTTTCGTTCCGCATTTGTGTTAAGTGTTATCGACGATGAGCCCCAAGTCGGTTGGTGAGGCAGTCGACTCAACAGAGGGTAAACTTTGGAAGGACTCCATGGTCGAAGAGATGGAATCCTTGTACGAGAATGAGACATGGGATTTAGTCAGGTTATCTGGTGGAAGAAATCATGTTGGGAGCAAGTGAGTGCTCAAGAAGAAGATGAATGTCGCAGGACAAGTCGAGAAGTTAAAATCTTGACTAGTAGAAAAAGGATATTCTCAAGTCAAGGGAGTCAACTTCGGTGAGATTTTTTCCCCTATTGAAAAACTAACTTCCACTAGAGTACTAATGTCTCTAGTTGCAGCATTTGATCTAGAGATAGAACAGATGGATGTGAAGACAACGTTCCTACATGCAGACCTGGAAGAATAAATCTACATGAAACAGCCTGAAGGATTTGTATTAAAGGGAAATCAAGAGTTGGTGTGCAAACTCAAACGATCCCTTTATGGTCTAAAGAAATCTCCAAGGATTTGGTACGATAATTTTGACACATACATCCTTAGTTTGGGATTTGTGAGAAGCAAAGTTTTTCACTACATATATTCCAAGGAATAAGGTGGGCATTTCATATATGTAGCTTTGTATGTCGATGACATGTTGTTGATTGGAAACAACATGGACACGATAAAGGAGGTGAAGAAGCATCTATCCTCCAAGTTCGACATGAAGGATCTCAGTGAAGCTAACTTCATTATGGGAATGGAGATTAAGAGAGATCGAGATGCTAGAAATATATGGTTGAATCAGATGAAGTATATTGAAACAGTTCTAAAACAATTTAACATGCAAGATTGTAAACCGGTGAAGGTGTCAATTCCTGTGGGAGCAAGGCTTACTATTGAACAGTGTCCAAATACACGGGAAGAAATAGAGGACATGGAACGTGTTCCCTATGCAAGTATGTGATGGTCTGCACTCAACCAGACATTGCCCATGCAATGGGAGTGTTGAGTAGGTACATGTCGACACCTGGAAAGGAGCACTAGACAATTGTCAAGAGAGTATTCAAGTATTTGTGTGGCACGAAGGACTATGTTATATGCTACCAAGGAAAACCTGGAGGTGACAGTGGTAAATTATATGTACATGGCTTTGTCGACGCTGACTGGGCTGGAGATCTAGATAGATGGAGGTCAATCAGCGGATATGTCTTCAATATGTTCGGTGGAGCAATAAGTTGGATGAGTAAGCGACGGGCGGTCGTATCCTTGTCGACAACAAGAGCTGAATACATGGCGGCCACTCATGGAAGCAAAGAAGCAGTATGGATTCAAAGGTTGTGTTCAGGAATCAGGTTTGAGAAGAGAGCTATGAAGGTAAAGTTGTGAAAGTCAAAGCGCAATATTTTTGGCAAAGAACCCTTCTTATCATTCAAAAACTAAGCACATTGATGTACAATACCATTTCGTAAGAGACATGGTGGAAAGTAACAAGGTGCTACTAGAGAAAGTAGACACATTGGAAAACATAGTAGACTCGTTGACCAAGTCTGTGAGTGCTGCAAATTTCTCTTGGTGCAGAGAGGCAATGGGCATTGTTTCCCTAGGTCTGTGAATGAAAGTTCAGGAATCTCCCATTTCAGCAAAGAAAACAACAAGTGGGAGAATGTTGGGTTGTTATATTATTTGCAGTGAAATTCTAGTCGAGGTGAATCGAATGACGGTCAAAGTCAAGGTGGATCGACAACAGGTCGAAGTCGAGGTGGATTGACAGTAGGTCGAAGTCGAGGTGGATCGACAACACATCGAAGTCAAGGTAGATCGACAACAAGTCAAAGTTCGAGGGTGTTGACCGGGTAAAGTCGAATTCGAAGATATCGACGACAAGTCAACCGACAAGAGGTTGAAGTGCAGGCGTGAGATGACCAACTAGAGACTGAATGAAGGCCGACTGGTAAACCCGACTTGGACTCAACTGTAACAGAATCCATGAATTTGTGGGATTTGTAGCCAATGATATCATTGGATATGTGACCGTTTTTAGGCACCAATATTTACATTTTTTAGAGTTGTAAATCTTATAAAGAGGCGTGTTGTAAGGTCATAAAGGTTGTTGTTGTTGTTGCAGTTGCATTTGTTGTTGTTGTTGTTGTAAGATAATCGTAGAATACACTTTTGCAGGTTAGTGCATGTGTAAGTGTAGGTTGTAGGTCATGCATATTTAAGTTGAATTGACTATAGGGTTGTTATTGCCTGTGCAAGAGGGTATGACGTTGATTGTGTCTTAGGTGTGGACCAAGGTTAGACATGTAAGCTTTCATTTTGAATGAATAATACAACAAGAGAGAAGAACACTCAAAGGAATGTTGGTTTTCCCAGTTAAGGGTTTCCAGAGTAAAATCTCGGTGTACTATGTGATTGCTTGTCTCATTTGCTTTCTTGATTAAATTCTTCTTCTCTTCTACTAGGATTAGTGTGGAAGTGTCTTTCATTTCTAGACACTGAGTAGACCAAGGATGATTAATAATCTAAAGAGCATAATTATAACTGAATGAATACTTGAGCCTAAAGTAAGGGTTCCATCCTACAGTTATGTATAGAGGTGTTACTCCCCGCCATTGTATCTTTTCAAATTTTATTAGCAAATCAATTCAAATATTCTCTTGGAGAATTTTTCCTCCAACTCTAAAATTATAGTTGCATTTCAACCTTAACTATATAGGTTCCCTCCCTTGGTTTTGTAAGTGCATATACTTGTACATATTCTAACATGTCTACTACATATTTATGTTGTGGTGCATATATATTTCCTCTCATGATTGATTGTTGGACTAAGGTCCAATTTTAATTAAACCATAATAGCATCCAAAAGGAAGGAGGTCATTACTTCCATGAAAGTTAAAAATCCACCTTTCAATTCGACTCAAATATTTGTAAGAATGTTGGATTAGATCTTGTCCTTGTATTCCCAAGAACATTCCCAATGGGAAATCTCGCTATCATCGTACTGTGTATGTAGATACCCTTAGTTTGTTTGATGTTGGACATGGGATTGCACATTAATGATGTATCCTACCCCCTAATTAGTATATCATAGTTATAAGATAGTATATTAATATATAGCTATCTACTAGTTATAGGATGCTTTGTCATGTTTATGATGGTTCATGTTGAATTACCTTATTGTTCTTTTCTATTTTATGGCAAGATAACTTACTGCATGCATCAATAATAATTCTGATCTAATTCTAGTTTGATTTAGGTCGAGGGATAAATATCCATAACCATCACTGAGTATGCCTTTATGATGTATTATACAATCTCTTGATTAATCTCCTTAAAATAATTCATTAATTTAAAGGCTCAAATCGACTGTGAAAGTAGTACAAAATTAGTCAATATTTGACATAATCTCTTAGGAACACCCTTATGAGGAGTTGATCTCTTGCTAGAGAGTTTCCTCATTTATGGGGTGTAGATTTCATGTGTGTGTGTGAAGGAAGGTGTTTGACTTCCCGAAGTTAGTTCCTCATCTCCATCATGATCAAATGGGGCTCAACGCCCAATGTTTAATGGAACAATCAATCTTAAAGCATGACAATAAGGTACTTTATCTTGGTGATGATAAATGTTATTAATGTACCATCTGATATACATGAATTCCACCTGTTGCATGAATGGATGCACCCATACTTTGTGGATGCCACACCCATATTAATGTCAACATGAAAGGTTAACATATTTTTGCAATTATAAATTCAACATCTACTTATCTCTCCTACCAACTATGACCATAGAAACACCCCCCTTAAACCCCAGAATGTTGTAGACCCATGTGTCATTATTAAATAACAGTTATTCATATCTCTTTATCATTTAACCTAATGTATATTTACTACATATAAAACTAAATTGATGTATTAATGTTATATTTTTTCTTTAAAGAAATAATCTTGCGAAGAAACCAAAGCATTGCATCCCCACATTTGTAAATGGAATCCATAGTATTCACATCAGAGTAATCACCCAATCAGAAGGATTCCAACTAAACACCTACATATATAAAACTAGCCAAATACACAACAACATTGACAACTACTGCTTCAAATAACTCCTTCAACTATATATTAATGTTATATACTAACCAAATTATAATACATATCCTAAACATTATATTATATCTTTAATCATAACCCAGTACACAAATATTCTATCTTTAATGCTAATATTATATCATGTTTTTAAAATTGAACTTTTAAACATGTGTATTTAATGTTAGATAAAATTGTAGTATATAAAAATATAAACAAAACAAAATTAAACAAAAACAAACAGAAAAAGCCTTCAATCTACCAAAACCTGATTGTCTGCTAGGCTCTATATTAGGAAATTTGGTATTATTTGGGGTTTTGTGCCCCTTCTCAATGCCATAACATCACAAGTGCTATCTATATAGAGAGAAACCAAGCTTAATTTGCCACTCAATCGATTTTGCTTGTGGTGCCCTACTATTATAAAAGGGTCGCTTTTCCATCGAATCATAACTAGAGTCTAAGTCGTTTTTCCATCGAATCATAACTAGAGTCTAAGCCTAGTGAATCGTTGCAACCCTTAATTATCTTGATCATTGAATATTTATCTCGCATTGTATTTTTCCTCATGTTATGAAAGGCATGGTTTTTCCACGGCTGTAATGGCATTAACCATGCATTGTTAGATGGGGTGGGCCAAATTTGTTTCATAGTGAGCTTTGCATATCTCGTCCCAATAGGAGAGTGATTAAGGATCCAATAGCTTTGGATTTATTATTTTTTCTATCAATCCACAAAGGATTTTTCAATGGATAGCCCTAGGTTGGGGAAGTCTTGTATGATTCAATTTTCCATAATGTATATTGGATGTTACATTGGCTCAACTGGAATTTTGAAGGATTTTTTAATGGATAGTCATAGGCTAGGTTAGTTGGATGATTCAGTTTTCCATAATGTATATTGGATGTCTCATTGTGATTTTTGAGTTGTGTGTAACATAAAGAAAATCCCCTTCATTTTTTATTTCTTAATCTTTTTTGTTCTAGGTTGGTGTGGTGTTTTAATGATGGTAAGTTGGTTTAGGAAATAATAGGTTTTCTTGACAATGATCATCGGTTCAATTATATTTGAACCAATTATGTATTTAAATTAGATTTTTACTAATTGCTTTGATTATTAAAAGTGCATCTAATGCAAAGAATTATGGTGAGGAAGGTAGTTTCATCTAATAATGAATAAGTTATTGTATCATAGGGTTTTTTTAGAAGGAACTCATACAGGGGATGTGGAGATTGTTGTTGATTTTTTGGGTAAATATGTTGTGGATGTGAATTACATTGGGACTATCTTCTTGTGAGTGAAGTGCATATACACAATTTGATTCTTTACATACAGAATTTGCAATTGATAGCAAGGACTTGCAATTACATTGCATTATTTTCCATACACAGATTCAATGTGAACCTTCCCAGTCATGGTGAGAATATGGATGCCTAATAAGCATGGAATTACATTGGAGCCCTAAGCTTCACAAAAGCATCCACAAGCTTTACCTACTTTCCAAAATAAAGGCATTCAATACAATTCATTGGAAAAGGGAGGAGCAAACCTATGATATTGGGGACATGCTTCAAGATTTCAAAATATATTTTTGGTTGGAGCTAAGAAAAGTGTTGGAGCCCCTTGAGTTTTTTAGTGAGATATTTTACACACTACATCAGAGGAGAAACTTAATAGTTTTTTGGAGATGAAAAATATGGTATTGATATGTTCTTGCAATTACATAACATTGAAAATCACTATGCCCCCCACCCCCAACCCACAAAGTAAACACCCACAAACAACATCACTATACTGTCAAAAAGAGGTAGGGAAGACACTAACACATCAACCTTTATGAAAATCAAAGTATAGAATGGAATAGTATGATAAATGTAAGGGAAAAAAGATTTCTACCAATGGTTCATACCAAATTCAGGTACTAGCATGAAATGTTTAAATATGGGTGACTTCCAAGTATGTGTTTTTATCATTGTCGTTGGCATATGTATGGCCAATTTCTCAAAATTAATTTCAAATACCAAAGCATTTCTTAAACGTTTTTGTCTATGTTTCAAACAATTTAAGCTAAATCTTACTCACCTGTGGAGATCGGTACATGAATTGTTGGTCTGGCACTAAAGGCTATTGAGACATTAATTGTTGAGACATTGTTTGTYGAGCATACACAGCAACCCGTATGCCCAATCTCCATACACAACATCCATAAGGCCTACTGTGTGGGCTTGTTGTGTATGCCACTTGGCATACACAACAATTGGCATACATAGTAACCATTGAACTTGTTGTGTATTCCACTTGGCATACACAACAGGCGCATTGGACCTGCTATGTATGCCAATTGGCATACACAACAAGCCCATTGGCATACACAACAGGTCCAATGCGCCTGTTGTGTATGTCAGGCCCATTTTCAGGTTCTCAATAGTTGGGTTAGTATTAAACTAATTTTAGGGAAGCTGCATTTCCTAGTGGTCAAACTCAAACCAAACCCCAAAATATCAAGCACACAAATTAAACATTAATTTATTTTTTTTGAGATTTATCCTACAATGCCCTTATACAGTTTAAATGAACTTGATGCATTTCTGGGTYCCAAGAAGTTTAAGTTCTACAATAGCAATGTGCTAGATTTGAGGTAATTGGATTAACATAATCAGAGCATGTCAAAATTATGGGTTGAGCTTCTGCATACAAGTTCTTTTATATGCTAGTTGGGATCCACATTGGAATTTAGTTTCAAAGGAAATGTTGCACCATATTCCTAGCAATGAAAAACTACCAACAAAAACCACAGGACAATGACAAAAATGAAAGGTGATCCTCTTSAGGGGTCATCCTCCATAGCAACAGATGCAGATATTGAACTGGATATAGAGGAAGARGATGGAGGAGAGAGAAATGGTAGTGGTGGTGATGATTTTTTTTAAGACRTGGAGGAGGAGGACTMACAAGCTATCAAATTCTTCCATCTATAGTTCTATTTTATACCATGTTTTGTATTTGACAGTGGCATTCCCACCTATAGTAACAATATCATGATCATCTATGAATTGTGATCTTATGTATGTCATACATTTTTATTTTGATAACATCAAATGACTCAATCCAAATCCAACAAAAAAACCATATTCAAGGTGATCATGTGTGCTTTGAAATGCATTCCAAACATGACTATTCTACATATGGTAGCCACTAAGATATATAAATTGTTGGGAATTGTTGTGTTTAAGAGGTCCTATAGGGTTAGTTTTTTCTTATACACATGTAGATGAAATCATGCATAGCAAACTTGTATGGAGGGAATATGTTTTTGGCATATTCAAAGAATAAGCTCTGACTGTCAAAGAAAATGATGAACTTAATTGATGGATGATTTATGGGGGGGAAGACAACATTACCAATGCTCAATATTTGCAGTATATTTTGTCTTTCTTGGAAAACAATATTTCTTTACATGAACAAGAAGATAAACCTATTTGGGGAGATTAAAGGTGTTTAAAAGACAAACATACATCATACATTACCCATGGATTTGAAAAACAGCAGTTGGTATGAGGCACACGGGTTCTTGGTACATAGTTTATGCACATTGTTTGGAGGCACATTGTTTATGTTTATTAATGGTGCCTCTTTCAAGAAGTAAGTTGGAAATTTCTAGCTAGAACATTGAATTGAAGTTAGTTAGAACATGTTATGGTCCATCATTCATTACATTTGTTCACTAGAAAAGGATTATTTGGACATGATCCCATGCATTCAATTGAAGATTGTCCACTTGGAAAGTTGAATAGCTTGCATATTCATGCATGTGAAGGAGGTAACCTCGTTAGCAGTTGCATTGAAAAGGAGGTTGGGGAGGACATGGGGAAGATCAATGATGGTCATGTGGGCACCCAAAAACACTAAAGCAATGCCCACCATTCCCATTCTCATTCCTACACCCAGTTCTAAGACCCTCAAAGCCTGCATGTTACCTCTTATGTGTAACAATTGATGGGAAATATGGCCTACTTCTAGATTCAACTCAAACCAATTTGTTGATTGTAGCTCAAACCCAATTGTTGATTGTTGTTTAGTGCATATGGTTGTGGGTGTGGGTGTGGGTGCATTTTGATGTGCAGTTGTTATAACTACAAAGTGATACCAAAAAATTTTATCAAAAAATCAATAGAGAGCAAAGGTTGAACCAACAGAGAGCAGAGGTTGCAGGCCATACTTGAACAGACAGGCCTCTCGAGGGAAGTTGCCTCACCAACACTTTATGGATTATGTGAAGTATATACTCATAATCTTAAGTACCATTAAAATTCATAGATTTGAGGGCATAAATAATGTCATTTTAGGCACAAGGAGATCATCCAAAAGAAGCCTTCCAAACTGGAGGAGTCAAACTTTAATGAGTCAGGGTTTGCCAAAACCCTATGATAAAAATGACATAATGGTTTTTGAAGATGAAATCTTGGAACAATTAGACACAAAGGGAAAGAAAGTGGAGGAAATTGAGAGGTAGAGGTTGTTACAAGAACCATGTCAGATGATAAAGATAATTGGGCCACCTATCATCATAAACACTTCTATCCAGGCCTTGATGGGTTTTCTACCTCCGATTTCATACAAATATTTGATCATACAAAATATTGCTAATAGATATGACAAATAAGGAGACTTAAAATGCCTTGTGAAATCTGAAAGGATAGATATAAGTTGGGAAAAGAAGCAAAAATATCCAACAAACAAACATTTGTCCATGTTGAAAGACCCAATGGGGTTTGGTTTCCATCAGGTCTTGTGGTGAAACCCAAGATAAGACAATGAGTGCATGTATAACCAATGAAATGCAAGCATTGCAATAAAAACTGAAATCAAGGCTAGTAATCCCATGCATGAAATGATCCTCTCTTGTGGACTATTAAATTACCATATCGTATGATACCATGTTCTAAAAAGTTTAAAAAACAAGTAGTATCTTAGAGTCTTAAGAAAAGGGCCAAAACAAATAAATAAGTCTCATATTTTTAAAGACTAATTCTCAAAAGTTGAAAAGTAGATAGTAGCTCAGATTTTATAACAAGAGAATTTGTTTGATATGTGAAGAAAATAAAAGACTTTAGAGCTTGAAGTTATTTTTGGATGACCCACTTAGAGAGGTGTTGTTCCCTGGTATCCTGTGACTGATTTGAAGTGCACAATGCAGCTCAGGCATCTCTAGGTAATAGGAAATGTGAACTCAGGAGTCAGGACTAGCTCACAAATGTCCTTAGAAATTTCATGAGATTCTAAGAGCTGCAAGAACGTGTGTGCCTCTGGCCCTCTACAGTCGTGATCAGGGATTCGGAAAAATTTGAGTAATGACTGCAGAATTAGATTTGAGATCATGTTGAACCGTCTCCAAGCCTCTTTCCCATAATTTATAAAGCCTCGACCCTCATTCCCATAAATCTTAGAAGGAAATACATGGGCCAAAATTGGAAATGTAGGGGAACCCAAAACTGATGGGCATTGGCAGAAATAATTGCTTCAAGAAAAGCCATGAAATCCATGAGAGAAATTGGTGTCGAAAAGCCTTCATTCGAGGAGACGTGGGTGAATTGGTTTCCATAAATCACTAATTTGAGGATATGCGAGCGAAATAACTCCAAACACGCCATGGTTTAGGAAATCTAGATGATGCACTCACCAAAAATCTGTATTCTAAAAAAATCGGGGAGAATTGGAAATGTGTTCATGAATTTGAATGGGAGAACCCTCTTTCCACTATTTTTATTACTATTTTATAGGGGACAAATTATCTGCCATATATATTTATTATTTTAATATATGGGCTAAAGATTCTAATTGTTTTAAACGCTGGTTCAACGAAAATTTGCCCCTTCAAAAATTGGAACAATAAAATTCCGCCCCTAAAATTATCTATGTCTAAGAATTGGTACAAAGAATACATCATCAAAATCCAAAGAATTACCTGACTTGAGTTGGAAGGGAATAGAACCAACTCTTTCTATTGGATACTTGGCATCATCCCAAGCTCAACCTATACTCCCAAGTTCTACTTCTTTAGACTAGAAAACAATTGTCAGGCTAATGTCGTATGTTGAAATGCCCCATTGTCCACATACCATGCATTCCTCATAATCATGTTGGTAGAAAGTAAATATACCAACAAGACATCATTCTCGAACTTGGAAACAAACTCGTTCATTTAATTTTCTGCAAAGGTTGATACCTACTTTTGTTGTTGCTACCCCTTACCCTTCTTTTTCTCTAGATATTGTGATGCATAATGATCGTGCTTATGACAATTGAAGCACTTGATTTTACTAAAATTCTTCTTTCTTGGCTATGAGGTAGACTCCTCATTCTTTCCCTTACCCGTGTTCGGTCATTTACCTCTACCCTTATTTGATTGACCAAATAGAGCTAGGTTCTCTTTACCATCCTCCTTGTTGGCCTTTGACTCCATTTGAGTCTCGTCTTGGATACAATCATCCCAAAGCCTCTCAAATTCAAGAAATTTTTCCCGAGCACAAATATCTTTAACAAATTGTTCCCATGTAGTTGGGAATCCATTCATTGCTATGTTCACTAGCTTTGAATCTTCAACCAATTCCCCAACTATTGAAAGTTGATCATGAATTTGTGTGACCTTCATAATATAACTAGTGATTGTCTTTGATCTCATCATCACTATGGATCTGAGTTTGTTCTGCAATATCATCTTCCTATTTATGTTCTAACTCTAGTAGAGACTAACCAGGTAATTGAACATATCCTTCGCTATCTTCTTCTCAGATACACCAACATAGATCCATCTTAACCCTGGATCTATCAAGCACCAACAGGTCAAATCTCTCGAGTTGCAAACCTTTTTTAGAGTGAAAAAATTGAGGAAAGGTTAAAGGTTTTCACCTCGAGAGTTTTGATCCCTCTCGGCGATTGATAGATATGGGGTTAAGATGGATCTATGTTGGTTCCAGTCGTGGGTGGTCACACAAACTTTGCATATCAACAAAAATATGTATATCTATATGTTGAAGATTAATCTAATCATTTGAAATGTATTCAGTTACATCAGTTTGTTGAGAATATAGAGAGTATGAATAAAAAGTATAGTTAATGAGTTACATGAGGAATATGTTGAATAGAAAAAGTAACGATGTAGAATGATGAAAAATGTGATAATAATAAGAATGTAGTAAATTTAGAGGATTAATTTCTCATAGTGATGCAGGAGCATTGCTCCACCTCAGCACGCACCAGCCGATTAGCATGCATGGTGCACATTCAAGGAAGGGAGAGGCGTCGCCCTCTCATTTTGCCTCAAGAATCAAAAGCGTGATCCGGGCATTTAATGAAGACAAGTTGGAAGAGCCAAGTTGTGCATTCGCACAAGCTGGAGATAAGGTCACCATTAAGTGGTTGATAGTAGGAAGGATCTGCATCTAATTTGGAGAAGATTTCCATCATTGTAATTTGCCCATTAGATAGGCATTTTGAATGGTGATTTGACACCACTAGTTTAGCTTGTGAGGGAAACTCGTCAAGCCCCTCTTGTATAAATCTTTGTATTGTATGCCCGATAGAGGATGTTGGAGTTGGATGAAAAATTATTGTAAGACAAGTTAGAGAGGTTGATGAGAGTCAAGACTCAGCCGCAGTCCGGACTCAAACATTTGTAATTTGACATTCCACCACTAATAGAAAATGACAGTTTTTCCTATTATCAATTTCTATGAAATGGATGTTGTGTTATGAATGTCATTTGTATGCATTTGAGTTGTAGATGAATGTTAGAAATTGTCTACAGGGATAAAAATACAGTTTTCTATCTGTAAGTGTGTTGAATTAAGTTTGGTTCTCTAGGCTAAGTGCAAGGAGTGCGCGACATAGTGTGGAAACTCTGTGAGCCGACACAAGGAGTGTGTGTCTGAACTCATTGGAGTTAGAAGAGAAATTGCCAGGAGGGCACACCAGGTTAATTCACAGACTCGGGAGGAAATTTCAAGGTGGTTAAGTACCTTGGAAAGAAAGACTGTGTAAAGGAAGATACAGTCCAGAGTGACTGAACACTCTGAAACACTCTGCCAGGAGGGCATCGAGTTAATGTGAGCATGCACAAGGACAACACGACTAGAAGTGTTTTTATCCTTAAGGGAATCCTAGAATTGTTGAACATTCTGAGGAAGGAAGGCTTTGAAGGAGCGCATCAACAAAGGAAAGGAGATGCCTTAAGATGCTCAGATAGGCTGAGGGAGAAGTCATCGAAAAGCTTAGCCAAGTGCAAGGAGTGTGCCCAGGAGAATATAAGTCCATCTTA
>JASDQU010241086.1:286778-306628 GCA_032191745.1 Picea mariana | reverse complement strand
TGATAAGGAAGTTTTTGTTGGGTTTTCTTCCCCTAGAGGGTTTCCCAGGATAAATGTTGTGTCTCTTGTGAATGTGTATTTCTCAGTGATCTTGTTCTTATGATGCTCTTCTCTATTGAAATGCAAAGAACTATAATAATGGCATAAACATTAACAAGAGATCAACTGTTGAGTTTTGGATTCTGAGAATATGAAAGTAGTGGATGCTTTCAAAGCTTGCTTCAAGAGCTCTTATACGTGAAATCATTGTTGCAAGGACAAGTTGAACACTTTTAGTGATTCTCCGGAGTCCCTTGACGATCAATTATGAGTCCCCAATGACCACTAGTCCTATTATATTTCTTTCCATGGCTAAGTGCATTCCCATATAGACTGCTAATATCTCAGCATTGTTGTTAGAGGTTTGACCGAGTCCCCAAGAGAAATCCAAATTCTTTTGTCCATCGGAGCCAATAATGACTCCCCCCACACTTATCGCCCCTTTTAATAGTTTTTTATTTACTCAATATTATATGAGCACATTTTTTACATTTTATATATCTTAATATTATAATTGTTTTAATGTGAAAATACTAAGTTATTGTTGAATTCATTTCACTTGATGATTTGTTGTATCTCATAGTTGAAATCAATATAGAGGATTAATTTCTTTCGTATCATTTCTTCAATTAATTAATGCAATGAATCATTTTTCATAGTATTATCATTGATATCAATACACCATTGTTTTATGTTATATCATTGTTAAAATGAATACAACTACTTGATTATGCTAAATATTTTTTTGTTGTATCATCACTTAAATCATTTTTTTTTTGCATTTTAAATCAATGCAACCAATTGCTCTAAATCATTTATCATTTTGTTAATTTACTTTGCATTATTTCTTCAAATAATGAATACATTGAATCATTTTTCATAGTATTATCACTGAAATCAATGCTTCTATTACTTTAAATAGTAAATAGTAATACTAAATACTAAAGTAATAGTAAATATACTAAAGTAATATAAGTAATAATAATATACTAAAGTAATAATAAATATGATATATATAATAGCATGTGAGTTTTTTAATTGAGTAAATACTAAAGTAATAGTAAATATACTAAAATAATAGAGGTAATAGTAAATATAAATAGTTATAGTAAATGCTAAAGTAATAGTAATATACTAAAGTAATAGTAAATATGATATATATAATAGCATGTRACTTTTTTAATTGAGCTTTTAATTGCACCGACTTTAAATTTTTGAAATCTTTGAAATCTAGCATCACCATGACAACTTCTCCTTCTCCCCCATACTGGGTTGTAGGGCGCCTCTCGGCGCAATGAGGGATCAKATGATCCTTTATGGCATCYAAGATCATCTATTTGACCTTCACTTCCCTCTTGTTGTGATCTACCAACTAATGTGGATCTGTAGGCGAAGTCACGACATTCTTGATAATATCCCAGATATCATTCTCTTCYAGTAAAAGTGTAACCCTCGCCTTTTATGATAAGAAATTTGAGGCACCATCCACTATGTCCTCAAACCTAAGTCACATTGTTTCCATCTCTAMKATCTACTACACAAACTCTCAAATCTAAAAATAAAACCTTGAATCTCTCGCATTGTTGGTCCTTCTTCCCTACAGTTGATTTATCGTTGCAAATCCTAGAGAATATCAATCAAAGAAATAAACTCTGATACCATGTGAAAATTCCAAGCCTTGAGTAACTAAATTCCTTATGATCTCAATTAAACAAGTAAATTATTGAATTTAATTAACCAATAATTAAATTCCATGCCATAGCATCAATCACACAATTGTTGGAAATTAAATAGCGAAAGCATAAACAATTTCACACATACACAAGTAATTACTCCTTCAAAAACAACTTTTCATTCCTTCGAAAAACTTACAAGAAAACCTCCACAAGCTACCAAAACCAACCAGTTGTCTAATTACCAAAATAAACCTAAACTTGAGTTGTACGACTTGCCTAAGAGGTACAGTATGCTGGAAAATCAACAAAACAACAAAAAAATGTTGTACGACCCTATTGTATGATGGTAAGACTCTGAGGATTGTATGGTTGTAATACAACCCCATTGTACGGATTTCTTACAACCATATGGATCTGTAGTCCTGATACTGTACTATACGACCTATATGGTACTGCTGAGAAAATAGAGAATGCTTGTTGCCTGGAAACACCTCTTTCTTGGCTTCCTACTCTCTCTCTCTCTCTCTCTCTCTCTCTCTCTCTCTCTCTCTCTCAAATGTCCATGTGTGTGTGAAATCTCTATCTTGACTTGTCTTTATACTTTTAGCTGAGACCAAAACCCAAATCTACTTTTGAGAGTACTCTTAGTCTAATTCATGCATACATGAAATACACTTTTTAGACTCAGCTACTAAAAATAAAACTTTCACTTTTTAATTAAAGTGAATTATGAAATAGAATTTAATTTTCAAAAATAAAATTTATTTTTGTACATTACTTTTTAAAAATATCTCGAACTACTTCTCACATGTTCACATTGAACTTGTGCAGAAGTTCCTATCCAAGCTATAATTCTCAACAAAGGTTTTGTAATCTCCAACACTTATATGTCGCATTGACTTTGACATAAATTAAAGTTACAATTGTTAAGTGATTTAACATTGCATTGAAGAATATATGGCAAATCTGATGTTGTATTTACCAGTGTCATAAATGGTTTTCATATATGTTTTATGCGTGATAAAATTGTCCTAAAGGGTTGAAACTTATTAACACAATTTAGCATATTTTCTCTTGAATCACCTAGTGGATTGAGGTTGTTAAGAAGTGAAATATTGTCCTTTGTCGTCGCAATTTTATTTATATTTCATAACATCCCTAAGGATAAAAATTCACAAGGTTAAGATCCAGAAAACCTCTAGTTAAGAGGTGAAATTTCCAATTTGTCTGATTCGCAAAATTTCTACACATTCAAAGTTCATTCTTGAGTTTCAATTTCTTTCATATGAAGTGGTAAAAACAAAAAATCAAACAAAAAGCATATATGGAATGGATCACACCTTCCCTTCACTATCAACTCCTCCTTTGGATGCAATGGTGTCATGAAAATATTTAAGTAATTGATGCACAATTTGTGATGTGGAAAGCCAAAACACTATTATAAACTCTTACTAGAATTCTCATGGCATTAAAACAAGTTCCTTGAAGAATTTTCATTTAAAAGATCAGTAACCTTACCTTAAAGAAAGTTTTCCTAATTGCACAAAAATTATGAGTTTTCTTTGAGCATTAATGGAATCGGTGGTATGGTTATAACTTATATTCGTGTGCAAGTTTTAGTGAACAAGCATGGGAAAACTCTCTTATATGAAATCCCTTGAAAGAGTCATTGTTATTCACATTGGTCATAAAGAGTTTGATTTTAAAAATCTTAGTTTCATTCAATGGCTCACACACTTGCACATCCTAAAGTTTTCATCAAAGCTTGCATTACTATTTTCAATACTCAATAGTATGCATAGTGTATGCAAATTCATGTACCAATTGCATAAGGAGCTTGTCATCTAAGGATTCCAAAGCATTGACGAAAGGGATGTTTGACAAGTTCATTGTGTCACTTTGCATATTTTTAACAAGAGGAAACGAAAGCCATTGGGATCAAAGATGCTTTGAGGCTTCTTAGTTGCAAAGAATCACTACTTGTAAGAAGGCATCAAGATCAAATGGAGGAGACTCAAATTGCAGATTTGAAGCAAGGTGGAGGAAAATACACTTATGCAAGTCGCAAAATTGGACAATCAAAGGGGAAAAGAAAACCAAGTGACCTCCATCATAGAAGATCAAACAAAGGAGCATGGGGAATATAATCTCCAATCATGCACAAGATTCAAGGAAAAAGAGAGGAATCTTATAAATTACGAGTCACTGAAATGCAATGTACAAATCATATGGCCACATTAGTTTGTAAGCAATAGAGGACAAACTTTTCGGTGAAAGTGTGCACGGATGGAGAATATTGTAATTTTAAATATATTTACAAATAAATATAATTTCATCATCCTATTTAGGATGAATACAATTTGTATAGTAGGATGGCCAAGTAGGATAGGAAGGCCAAGAGTCATGCACGAAGGCCAAGGACCAAGTAGTTGGAAGGCCAATAGTCATAGGACATTCTATAAAAACCTTTGCACTCTTGCTAAAAAGGGCTCTCTTTGACATTGTAAGATGTCTTCATATGTTGAATAAAGGCACTATTAGTTTGTGTTCTTATACTCTTCCAAGTTATGGATGGTTGTGGTCTATTATCTCCATTCATAGTCTTTCTTGAAGCTTGTAGCAATGGATGTTGTAATATGTAGATCATTCTTGTGCTTAAAATATATAAGATTACTTATCTTATGCATTGCTAACAACTTGATTTGAAGCTAGTATGCTCTTGACGATTTGTAGGCTATCCTCAGTAGAGTTTTCCTTGGGTTTGCTGCAGGCAATGGTTGGTGGACTATATTCCCTGCACTTTGTAGTTTTCCCTTTGTTTCATGTCAATCGGTTCTTGAAGAGCTCTTACTTAGGAAGTATTAGGTAGGATTATATATATTAATTACCAAAATAGTTTCATATTTCATTTGCATACTTAGCTACATTTCATATTAATTCATAAAACTGATACAGCAAGTCGAGCCATAACTGAAGGATTCGCCACTTTCAACAAAGTATGGTCTAATTGGGCCCTTTCACCAAGTGAACCAGTGAAGTTAACAAGGGACATTTTCCATCATCAACATGTTCTTTAAGGAGAACATAATAGTAGTTAATTTTCAATGGCCACTACAATAACACAATGGGGAATTTTAGAGTCTCCAAAACACTACGTATTGTAGAAGTATTTTTACCGGCCCGCGCTCAAGACAAAGGTGAAGCAATACAACAATTCATGTGTTATTTGCATCATTGTCAAGCCACCAATAGAAAATAGGGTCTTTACACACCTTTTTTTATTCCCAACATAGTATGGGCTTTCTTGTTGGATTCCCGGTGACTAAAAATAAACATGATGTCATCCTAGTAGTGGTAGTCAGGTTTTCCAAGATGGGCATTATCACTCTCAATATGAAGAGCAATTCAATGCAGCGAATGGCTCAACTCTTCTTTGAGAATGTGTGGAAGCAATATGGATTTCATAGCTCCATCATCATAAGGAGGGATTCTTGATTTGTCAATATTTTCTAGAATACCTTGTGGCAGCAACGAGACTCTCAATTGGCAATGTCAATAGCACCACATCCTCAAACAAAGGGGAAAACAAAAGTACTCAACAAAATGGTGGAGTTAATTAGAATGTACAATCATAGACACCAGGGGCCATGGGATGAAATCCTTTCATATATCCATCACAGTAATGAAAAAAATCACATCACGTTTCTATGGCCAAGAGTCCTTTCGAAATATCTCGTGGATTTCAACCATCAGCACCCATTAGCATGGTCATTCAACCTAAACTAGAATTCGATGCAAATTATGCTTAGCATGAAGAAAAGAGAGCGTAACATTAATTGAAATGATTCGAGTGATCCAACGACAAGATCAAGAGATGTTACAAAAGACCAATGCCAAACCAAAAGCAAGGCACTATAGTGATCAAGTACCACATACATCCAAGTTGCAAATCAAGTGTGGAGGAACATTGAAAGGGAGCATCCATGATACCTACACAACGCGTTGAAACCTTTGCACTATGGACGTTACACAATTGTAGAGAAAATCGGGCAAAATGAATTCAAGCTCAACATTCCTCCATACCTAGGTCTACACCTAGTTTTCAACATAGGCTTATTATGTTCCTCTCATCCCCAACTATTGGAATTAACCAACGTGTAACTAGAATAACCTAGGGAAACAAACCCTGAAATGCAAGTGCCACTCACACGTGATCTAAGTATTGATTGACATATGAAGCATACCAAGACTCCAACGATTCAATTTTCAAGGTGGCCAAAGATGGAAAAACTTTGGTACAAGGGAGATGAATTACTTTATCAAAGTTGTGTCTAAAGTGTTAGAATTTAAGGGCAAAATATAAACTAGCTAGGAACAGAAATAATTTTAATTTTATTTGCTACTGTAATTTTGGATCAGCAATATATTCAAAAATTCTGATGTAAAAACTAATAAAATAAATCATATAATAGATCTGAGTAATATCTTAGCAAAACAAAGAACAGGTTTACTTGATGTGTTTATTGTTATCCTCTTTTTTGTATGCTTAGAAAAATATTTAAGGGTCATGGATAAAACCCTCAAGGTAGATCTCATCATGATCCTTTTGAACAATTTGCCAAGAAGAACCTTTTAGGGTAGTGTACCAGAAAATTGACCAGTTGGCTGAGAATTAAGATGTCATGCTAACATCAAGAAATAGGGTTAAAAACAACACACTAGTGTATGGCCTAAGGACTAAAAGGAGACCTCAAACAGCCCTAAAACTTCAGTCCAAAAAATACAAAATTGCTACAGCAATAGAAAACAGTTCTAGTGATGCCTTAACAAACCATGTTAAGGGTATTAGGGTTGCACCAGATCAGCGTACATAGGACAGTACTAGCACAGGTGATGACGGCATTATCAAACAGGGGTGGCACCAACAAATAAAGAACAACAGGATGACACCAACAAGCAAGGGTGGCACCAACAAATAAAGAACAGTGGTACAACACCAGCAAGCAGACCTTCAACAACAACAAAGGGAGACCTGTAATTGGCTGAAATAGACCCTTAGGGTCAGCGGAAAGAAGGGTTGAAGGAGATAACCCCACAGCAGCAAGAGCATACCAAACATACACAAGAGAGACCTGAAATAGAAGAGTCGCAACAACCTAAACCCTTATCCAACAGAGCCACCAAAAACCTCAGTCAAGAAATCGGCTAAGAGAGTGAGTGAATGTAGTGAGTGAGAAGAGGTCTCTTCAATTTATAGTATTGGTAGGTATGTTATGGTTATAAATTTATCCCTAAATTTAGGGTTAGATTAAAACCTAACAAATTAAACTAATAAAAAATTAATATTTTCTAACATAAAATATTAAATGTTAAATTAGAAAAGTCAACGAGAAAAAAATTAACAAGTCAAGGAGAGGGGATCCAAAAATCAAGGCGGCTAGCATTCTTTAGGAAGAAGCAAGGAATCAAACCAATAAGGGGGAGCGTAACTCAAGCCAGGGGTTACTAAAGTAATAAGACAAAGTCAAAGGGGGTTCTTCTTTAATGGCATAATGTCCACATGAGTCTCATGAAATAACTTATAAGCTTTTATTATCCCATCATAAGAGGAAGGTCAATGATGTGATGATGTCCTTCTTCTTAACTACTCCTAGCTCTCATGGACCATCCTGGGAAAGAAAAGGGTCACGCATTATCTCAGTTTGGTACTTTATCAAGAAACTGCCTGGTCCCAGACTAGGATACCCCAGAACACATCTCGGGGCCCTAGATCACAACTAGGGTCTTATCCACCAAGGTACACAACCAAGGATCAATCCAAGCATGAGAAAGGATTCCCTGGAACACATCCAGGGGCCCTAGAATACATATAGAGACTTATACCATCAAATTTCTTGGTCCTTGACAAAGAACCCCAGCAATACACTGGGGGCCCAACTAGGGTCTTTTTCCATGGCTCTAGCTACTTGGTCCCAGACCAAGAACCCCAGGAGTATACTAGGGACACTAGATCTCAACTAGGGTCTTTTCCAAATTCCCGAAAAATGGCTCTTGCAGCTGCATTAATTTTAACACTCCCTCTCAGCAAGAGAGGCATTCTCAGCAACACCAAGCTTGTCTCGAAAGTACACAAACTTTGTCAACGACAAGGGCTTGGTCAAAATATATGTAGTTTGTTCCACCTTCGAAACATACTGAATACTGAGAATGTTCTTTTGCACCATGTCCCGAACATAGTGATATCTCGGCTCAATGTGTTTTGATCTGTCATGAAACACAAGATTCTCGTAGAGCTTTAGACAGCTCTGGTTATCATAGTAAATTATTGTGGATTCCAACTCAACACTGAACAAATATGAGAGTAGCTTTCTGAGCTACACTGTGTTGGCGACAATTTTTGTCAACAGGACATAGCCGACAAAGCATTTCCAGGCTCCCTCTCTAGTCACACTACTTGTGCAAGTTTCGCTTATTCTCGTTAAATGTTGGCGCATTGTTCTTAGTGAATTTATTATGACGCTTGACTTATTTCTAGACAGAACCCTTTACTCACTCCTCGCATTATTTGTGTTGTCTTATTTCTCCAATGACACACATGTCCAAAGACCCTTATTTCGCCATTATTGATCTATGCACTCGCCTTATTCACTATGTAAAAGACAGACTCAATAATTATTCTTCAAGGTAAGTTATGGTCATGTTATATATTTCAAAGCCATGCCATATTCCTATGATTAACACACTAGAACCATATTTTCTTTAACTATTATTATCACACCTCATGTCACATTACCTCATAATTGTTGTGCCATTATTCCACTCCCTGTTCACTCTTCAAAAGTAAATATATTATCATTCTATACCCAGCATACATCACTTTTAGAAGATTTTTATCATGTGCCCTTATTTTAATATTTTATTTGTCCCATAAAGTTATACCATTTTCTTAATTAGAGTTATAACTTTAACATCATTTAATGACAAAGAGGAAACATATTAAAATGATAATTTCCACATGAATTATCTTATTTTAGAAGGCAACCTATGACCTTAACGGGTTTCATATTGAGGAGATGTGATAATGTATACCAAGCTCTTGATGAGGCGCCATATGCCAATTTGTTTTTGATGACATGGGATCGTATGATGTTCTCTTTTAGACATCTTGACAAATCTATCAAATTGGGACAATCTATGCATATTAGCAGGCAAACAGAGAAACAACTCCTTCCTAAGGCCATGGGCAGAGAGCAACTGATATGGCATTTTATGGCAATCAAGTTGGTCTTTTAGCAAGCGCGAGTTATGTTGGATTTTTCTTCATTTGAAGCTTCGTAGAAACGTCTGGCAAGGAAGATGATGAAATAATTCGAGGGAAAATATCTTTTTCAATCCAAGTCCCTGGAAAATGCAATTGGTTCATCCAATGGTTTGTTTGTTGGTTCATCCAAGTCCGAGATTCGCTAAGTTGAAACTATGGAAGGTCTGGGGCATTTCGACAAGATCTTGCAAGAGGCAGATGGTATTATTCTTCCACATAATAGTTTAAAGATAGATATCCACCAGAGGAGGTGTTTGATCCATAAAGTTTCCATTCACAGGTGCAATACGGCTAGAAAACCCATTATAGTCACATGTATTGTTGACAGTATGTCGGGTAAACTACTTCCAACATGTGCAGGAGCAGAACGAGTGTACGATCAAGCTGTTTTGAGAGGACTATGAAACATAGTGATAAACCAATGAGTCGCTTGGAATCTATTGAAACTATTGTAGTAGGTGTGGCAATCAATCTAAAGGCTTCGGTTATTAGCGTATTTATAGTATCTGGGCGAACTGCTAGGTTAATAGCATCCTACCTTGTCAGTGTTATCTATTGTCTCCCCACGATTGACAATTAATGAGTTGAGATGAAGTTTTACTGGTGCGATTCAAGCAAGATAGAGTCTATTATTCAAAGAGTTGTCCCTATGCTAGCAGATCCTCAACACTCGGTTGAATTCATTATTACAACGAATGAGTCTGTGCATCCGATCATCGAAAAATAGCAGAGATTTTCGATGCTTTGAAAGCACACGACAACAAGAGTATCCTCTTTGGATTTGTGGGTGGGATTGAAGGTCTATGTTAACAGAACGCTTTGGTAGTGACATATGACATGTTGAAAATCTACCGCAATCAAGGAGGAAGTGATCTTCTGGATCAATCATCAAAGAAAATACATGATTTCCAGCACATGGAAAAGGCTAGAAGCTCCTTTATAACATTGAAACTGGATGGGCTAGTTTTTGTTGGAGGTTGCAATACAAACATAGATGCAGGTCGATTTGCTAAGTACTTTAAGTCTAGAAAATGTCAAACAATTGTTGTTGGTGTTCCTGTCACACTTGAAGGCGATTTAAAGAATGAATTTGTAGAAACAAATGTTGGCTTTGATACTATATGCAAGTCTAGTTCCCAACTCATTGGTAATATCTGTCTTGATTCTCTGTCAGCTGAGAAATACTATTTCTTCATACGACTTATGGGGAAAGAGGCATCACATGTTGCTCTGGAGTGCTCTTTTCAATCACATCCAAATCTGGTGATTCACGGAGAGGAAGTTGCCTCATCAAATATAACGCTTTATCAACTAACTAATCGAAATTGTGATGATGTTCAAGGCCACGCAGAGAAGTGTAAATATCATGGTGTCATTGTTTTAAAGCCCGCACAGAATAGGCCTTTGGAATATCGAACATCTGGCATGAAGAAGGAAGGTGTTATTCACTAGTTTTTAAAATATATATATGTAACAACCTGTTTCCCCCAGTCTGTAAAAATAACTATATTGGCCAAGAACTATGGAAAACTCAAATATGTGAATGTTTGATTTGACAGACCTTTGTATAAAAGGTCGATGAATGTAAATTATGTTATGAATATGTGTTGCATGACTACTGGGAGGGGGATGTGCTAAAAGAGACCATGATGGCTAATGAGAGGTGGTGGAAGGGACCTGGAATGGTTTCGTTAACTTCCACCAAGCCAGTATCGTACTGGTTTTTACTTGCTCAAAGACCAAGGCAACTCTCTAACCCTGGAATGGATTTCCCGTCAGATTGGTAGGTGGGGAGGCTCCTCAAGAGTTAATGAGGGGATGGGGGTGAACCGCCCATCCGTAAAATCTCTCAGACTTGACCACAGACGAGGAAATTCACGCCACACGCAATCTTGCAAAGAAAAAGGCAAGAGAGGAAGTGTGGTAAAGGGTAGAGAGAGAGAGCACGTGACATGGATCGCGGAAAAGAACTGGAGAAACTCTGGAAACACAGGGAGTTCTGAACATAGGAGAAGGAGAGTAACCTTCCTCCTGGATTATTTTTCTGTATCAGGAGAAGGAGATTAACCTTCGTCCTTGACTTTTGTTGAGCTAGAAGTAGGAGACTGAATCTCAAAGCATCATGGTCTAGCTCGGGGGTGGCTAATGGTAAATTTGTTTGGAGTCACTAAGCCTACGGTTGGGTGGAAACGAGCACCCCTCTCAGCAGTTGCATCACGCCTGGTGGATCTGATAAGTGTTTTATGCCTTGTATTTTGAATTGAATATCATGAATACATGCTCATGTTTATATGCCCATAATGATTTCTGTGTGGAATTATTGCCTGGTGTTTTAGACTGGAAATAATTGATGCATGTGTATACGTACATGCCATAGTTGGTTTCTGTACAAATGATTAAGTCTGGGCATGAGTTCGCTGCACCAAGAATCGTCTTGTTTGTTTGATTCTCGTAATACTCTGGGAAGGCTCCTCGAGAGTACTCTTCCCCGGGAATTGCCCCATAAACCTTGGAACCGTACCGAACCTTTACCCAAAGACTCGACTAAGATCAAGGACAATTGCCCAAGAACTGTCTGAAGGTTCATGCGATCCGAGTCTGGAAACCTTATGCAAGAAATAGTAGCTCTCTAAGGTCTTGGAGTCATGGGAGTTTGAATCTCTGAGAGGTTGAATTTTGTGATTTAAGCTCAGAAAGGATAGCGAGTCTAATTATCGAAAGAGAATACCCCATCGTTTGGTAGACGAACGGTCGGAATCCTTTCGGAAATACCCCAGATCTGTCAAGACCGATGGATCTAGAGGAGGAGCGCAGGCGTTAACACCTCGACCCTTTCAGCCTTCTCAAGTAGCAATGGGATCCAGGACCGTAGATCCAAGGATCCATCGGAGCTCTATTGACCGTCGATCTTAACCTTTTCATAGGCAGGAGAGTGGACTCGACAACGTCCTGAAAGTCCCAAAGTATTCGAAACCGTCCATCGACACGGGACGCGTGGCAGTCGAGTATCATTTTGCTAACTCTCGACTTGGAGTGGTCAAGGGTAGGACTGCACAAACTCATGATTCACGAAATCGCGACATGATCGTGGTCGTTGGATCCAAGCCACGGGAGAACCGTTGGATCAGAACCTCCATGTGGTATCACGTATCGGGGGTTCAAAGGTTGAAAGAATTTCTTTTCAACTGCAGAAGTCGCGCAGTGTCGAGCATCGAGGGATCGTGCGAACATGTGGCACATCCGTTAGGTGGGGACCGCGTGGTTGACAAGTGGCATAACAATAAGAACCCAGAGAAAGGTGGAAGCATGTGACATGTGGTAGACACATGTCGCCTGGAAAAGAGTCAACCCATTGTTAACTTATCGTGTTTCGGGGATTCGCAAAGGAGGAGCACGAGGGCTCAACACTCCAACTCGTGAAGTTGCGAGATGCGAGTAGTGCTAGTGTTTAGCCTAGCCTACGGTTATATGTAGCAGGCGCTAGTGAGGAGGGAGCCATACCCGTATCGCATTTTGGGTATCGACGTTTGGAGAAAGAGGATTCGAGAGCCTTGACTCTCCAACTCGCGAGTTGCGAAAGGTGATTGCGCTAAGTCTAGGTTGTGGTCGCTTGGAGGAGGATAAGGTAAGGGATGGTCTGCACTAAGCCCCGTAGAAATTCAGGGATTCTATCCCTCGAAGAAAAGACAAAAAAAAAAAATTGTCATCGTAGTGAGTGTGTGACAAATTGGTATCAGAGCATGGTTACAACACTTGCCCTGCTTGGGCTCATGAACAAGTTGCGCAGAAACTCCATTTGAAGTACTCTTAAAAGGAGTAACCCTCTATCTTAACCCCCTTTATCAAAAGTCGAAGTTAAGAATGAAAATTCCTATTGTGTGTATGCATTTGAAAAATATGAATTATGCGTTGGTTATGAATGAATATAAATATTGACTAACAACAAGTGTTTTTCCCGCACACAAGCGGACGATCAACCGCAGGAAACTGCAAACACATAGAATGGTGACACACCACGAAGTGGGGGATGGCTCCCACAATAGAGACGAAGAATCTAACGAAAGGAGAGCGTTAGAGACCCCTCGAGATCTAGCTGAGACTGTGAGGAGCGTCACGGTCGAACTACAGAGCTGCAAGGCCGACAACGAGAGGTTGATAAAAGAGAAAGAGAAGCAAATGGAAATTAATGCAGTCTTGCTACAGAGTTTATCCGACATACAAAGACAATTGCAGCATGGACCTGACACCAGTCACGCGGACCGACGACAGACAAAGAAAAATTGAAGTCCACCTGAGATATAGAAATGTGGTCTTTTAAGTGGCCACACTGGGAAGAGCACCTCGAGAAAGGTCCACCCCAGAGATAAGGGACAAGCGTCAGATGATTCCTTTGGAAAGGAAACTGGTGACTCGGAGGGATCTTCTAGTAGCAGAACTAGTTCTTATTCCCGAAGAAAACGAAAGAAACGAAAGAATTCCAAAAGTCATAATCTCGAAGAATTCAAGAAGGCCAAACCACCCTCTTTCAACGGTGAAATAAAGAAGGGGGAGGAAGCAGAGGCCTAGTTGCTTGGACTAAAGAAGTATTTCAGATTCCATGACTTCTCAGAAAACTTGAAGGCCCAAGTAGCCATTTTCAACTTGAATGGAAAGGTTTCCATTTGGTGGGAAGACCTTAAGAATGTAAAAGGGATTCACGAAGAGCACCTATCTTGGGAATGGTTTGATAAATACTTCAGGAAGAAGTATCTGTCGGAAAAGTATTTCGATGAAAAGACTAAAGAATTCTATGAACTCAAACTGGGGCAACTCACCATAGAGGAATATGTCAGCAGATTCCTCGATTTGTTGAGTTGCGTACCCTATATAAAAGCAGAAAAGGCAAAGGTGCAACGATTCATCGGTGGACTACCTAAGGACTATCAGAACAGGATTGAGTTTGACAAGCCAAAGACCCTAGAAGACACTATCTGAAAAGAAAGATATTGTTATGAACATCTTGGGCATCGGACAGAACCTTGTGAAGGTTGGAAGTAGAAGAATAGTTCAGGATTCCAGAAAAAGGGGTTTAAATCCCCAAGATTTAAAAACTATAAAAAGGACTCAAGGATGAGCTTCCCAACCCGAAGTGTACATTAGCAGAATTTCCCCTTCTAGAGCGGAAATAAACCTTCTGGATCTACCCCAGGAAAGATTGATAACCCAAAGAGAGAACCCTTGAAATGTTGGGGTTGTGGAGAAGAACATCTATTGAGGGACTGCCCGCACCGACAATAGAACAGTCGGAGAATTTACAACATTCAAGAAGCTACCATCGTCAATGACGTGGCCAGGAGTGTGCCGCAAATTTATGCATCCTTGGATAATAAACAAGTTTACCACCAAGCTTCAGTGGTGGAGATGGAAGGTATGATCACCAACCATCTAGTGTCTATTCTAATTGACCTTGGTTCAAATTTGAGTTATATAGCTCCTAAGGTTGTTGATAAGTGTAAATTACAACCACATAAACACGCCAAGCCATGGTTGGTACAATTAGCCACTGGCACCAAAAGAAAGGTAGCGGAGGCCATACCAGCTTGCCAATTCACTATGGGTGAATTCCCCACCCAAGCAACCCTTAACATACTACCCCTAGGATCATATGACCTGTTGATTGGTATGGACTGGCTAGCCACATATAAAGCTAGACTGGACTGTTACCATAAAACCTTAGAATGTGTAAGTGACGAAGGAAGAAGGATAACCCTTCAAGGGATCCAAAAACCTGTCTCGGTGAGACAAATATCAGCACTTCAAATGAGAAAGTATTGCAGAAAGGGATGTCCACTATATGCGATACAGGTGTTGGAATCAATTGAAGATGAAAAACCAAGCCTCTAAGACCACCCCACACTAAGAGAATATAGAGATGTATTTCTGGAAGAGGTACCGGGTCTACCTCCGAGAAGGGACATTGACTTCTCGATAGAACTTGCACCAGGAGAGGTGCCAATGTCTAGGACACCCTACAGGATGAGCACACCCGAGCTAGTTGAGCTTAAATTACAACTAAAAGAAATGATGGACAAAGGCTATATCCGACCCAGCGTGTCTCCATGGGGAGCACCAGTTCTGTTTGTGAAAAAGAAAGATGGTACCCTCTGACTGTGCATAGATTATAGACAACTCAATAAGGTAACCATAAAGAACAAGTACCCCTTACCCAGGATCGATGACTTGTTCAGTCAATTGGGAGGTGCTTCCATCTTCTCAAAGATTGACATGAGATATGGATACCATCAAATCCGAATCAAGGGTGAAGACATCCACAAAACTGCCTTCAGGATGAGATATGGTCACTATGAGTTTGTGGTAGTACCATTTGGATTAACCAATGCCCCTGCCACTTCTATGTGCTTGATGAACAATGTGCTCAGCAAATTCCTAGACAAATTTGTATTGGTTTTCATTGACGATATATTAATTTACTCCAAGAATAGAGAGGAACATGAGGAACATCTTAGACTTATGCTTCAAGTGCTAAGAGAACATCATTTCTATGCCAAATTTAGCAAGTGCAACTTTTTCTAGAAGCAAATATATTACTTGGGCCATATCATATCTGAAGAAGGAGTAGCAGTATACCTTGACAAGATCAGGATTATCATGGAATGGCCTACCCCAAAGGACATTTCAGATATCATATCCTTTATGGGCCTAGCAGGATACTATAGGAGATTTATAAAAGGATTCTCCAAGATTGGTTGTCCAATCACTGCCCTCCAGAAGAAGGGAGCTAAATTCACATGGACACAAGAATGTGAAGAAAGATTTCAATCCCTAAAACATCTACTAACCCACGCACTCGTGTTGAAAATCGTCGATCCCGAAGCTGACTTCCTCGTGTGCACAGATGCCTGCAAGGAAGGGCTCGGAGGAGTCCTTATGCAAGGAGGAAGTGTAGTCTGCTATGAATCTTGAAAATTGAATGAGCACAAAGTCAACTATGTGACCCATGATCTAGAACTGGCCGCCATAGTGCACGCCTTAAAAATGTGGAGGCATTACCTCCTGGGAAGGAAATTTGTACTTATGACAGACCACTGTGGATTGTGATATATGTTTGACCAACCAAAGCTCAATGCCAGACAAGCTAGGTGGATGGCCTTCCTTAGCGAGTTTGATTTTGAAATCAAACATATTAAAGGAAAGGAAAATAAGGTGGTTGATGCCCTTAGCAAAAGTATGAAAACAATTCACCTGACAGCGATGAGCACCTATGAGACGAATGTCAAGGAAAGAGTCAGGAATGCACAAGAAACAGACACATTCTTCCAGACCGTGACCTCGTACCTGGAGCAAGAACCCACAAGGATAAATTATGAAGGCTACCAGATGATAGATGGAGGTTTGCTAACTTACAAAAACAAATTGTATATTCCAGATTGTGATGACTTGAAGAGGTTCATAATGGATGAACTACATAAAAGACCATATATTGGTCATCCAGGATACCAGAAGATGATCACAGCCACCAAGAAACAATTCTATTGGCCTGGATTGAAGAAAGACATAGCTAAGTACTTAGCCAAATGCATAGAATGCCAACAGGTTAAAGCAGAACACCAACACCCAGCAGGATTATTACAACCTCTACCAATCCCGGAATGGAAATGGGAAACCATCTCCATGGATTTCATCACCGGATTACCAACCTCGACCAAACATAATGACGCCATCATGGTAGTGGTGGATAAATTGAGCAAGTCCGCTCATTTTATCCCCGTCAAGTCGACTTGCAAGGCAATAGACATCGCCAACGTATTCATGAAGGAGATATTCAGACTACATCGTATGATTAAAGAGATCGTGTCTGACAGAGACACGAAATTTACTTCCAACTTTTGGAAATCCTTGATGGTTGTTCTGGAGACCAAATTACTGTTTAGCACAGCCTATCATCCTCAAACCAATGGACAGACGGAAAGAGTGAACCAAATATTAGAAGACATGCTAAGGATGAATGTAATGCATCAACCCAAAAAGTGGGAAGATTACCTGCCACTTGTGGAATTCGCCTACAACAACGGCTACCAAGAATCCTTGAAGACGAGTCCTTTCAAAGTCCTCTATGGTAGGCCGTGCAACACTCCAATCAGTTGGAGTAATCCCATAAATAAAATTACTATTGGACCCGACATGTTGAAAGAAATCGAACAACAAGTGATTCAGATAAAACAAAATCTAAAGGTCGCTCAGAACAAACAGAAATGTTACGCCGACCGAAGGAGAACTCCAAGAGAATTCAAGACGGGAGACCACATATATCTCAGAGTTAGGCCGAGGAAGAGTTCCCTAAGGATGGGATCTTGTGTCAAGTTGGCACCTCGATATTGTGGACCCTTTGAAGTTCTAGATAGAGTGGGACATGTAGCCTATAGGCTAGCACTTCCTCCCAGAGTAAAAGCACATAATGTTTTCCATGTTTCATTATTGAAGAAATATGTACACGATTCTAATCATATAATTGACCGGTCTGTGATCCGGGTGGAACCAGAGAGAGCATTCCTGCCAGAACCTCAATGCATATTGGACAGAAAGGAAACCCCACTCAGAAACCAAACCATTGCACAGGTCAAGGTGCAGTGGAAACATTTTGGCCCAGATGAGGCTACGTGGGAAATGGAAGATGCCATGAAACAGGCATATCTGATTTTGCTTACTTCTGTACATACACGTCATATTGATAGATAGAACATCGAGGACGATGTTCCTTTAAGGGGGAGGGAATTGTAACACCCTGTTTCCCCCAGTCTGTAAAAATAACTATATTGGCCAAGAACTATGGCAAACTCAAAGATGTGAATGTTTGATTTGACGAACCTTTGTATAAAAGGTCGATGAAAGTAAATTATGTTATGAATATGTGTTGCATGACTGTTGGAAGGGGAATGTGCTAAAAGAGACCACGATGGCTAATGAGAGGTGGTGGAAGGGACCTAGAATGGTTGCGTTAACTTCCACCAAGCCAGTATCGTACTGGTTTTTACTTGCTCAAAGACCAAGGAAACTCTCTGACCCTGGGATGGATTTCCCGTCAGATTGGTAGGTGGGGAGGCTCCTCAAGAGTTAATGAGGGGATGGGGGTGAACCGCCCATTCGTAAAAGCTCTCAGACCTGACCACGGACGGGGAAATTCGTTCCACACGAAATCTTGCAGAGAAAAAGGCAAGAGAGGAAGTGTGGTAAAGGGTAGAGAGAGAGCGTGTGCGACAGGGATCACGGAAGAGAACTGGAGAAAATCTGGAAACACAGGGAGTTATGAACATAGGAGAAGGAGAGTAACCTTCGTCCTGGATTATTTTTCTGTATCAGGAGAAGGAGAGTAACCTTCGTCCTTGACTTCTGTTGAGCTGGAAGTAGGAGACTGAATCTCAAAGCATCGTGGTCTAGCTCGGGGGTGGCTAGTGGTAAATCCATTTGGAGTCACTGAGCCTACGGTTGGGTGGATTCAATGAGCACCCCTCTTAGCAGTTGCATCACGCCTGGTGGATCTGATAAGTGTTTTATGTCTTGTATTTTGAATTGAATATCATGAATACATGCTCATGTTTATATGCCCATAATGATTTCTGTGTGAAATGATTGCCTGGTGTTTTAGACTAGAAATAATGGATGCATGTGTATACTTACATGCCATAGTTGGTTTCTGTACAAATGATTAAGTTTGGGGCATGATTTCGCTCCACCGAGAATCATCTTGTTTGCTTGATTCTCGTAATACTCTAGAAAGGCTCCTCGAGAGTACTCTTCCCCGGGAATTACCCCTTAAACCTTGGAACCGTACCGAACCTTTACCCAGAGACTCGACTAAGATCAAGTATAATTGCCCAAGAACCATCTGAAGGTTCATGCGATCCAAGTCTAAAAACCTTATGAAAGAAAGAGTAGCTCTCTAAGGTCTCGGAGTCGTGGGAGTTTGAAGCTCCGAGAGATTGAATTTCGTGATTCAAGCTCAAAAAGGATAGCGAGTCCAATTATCGAAAGATAATACCCCATCGTTTGGTAGACGAATGGTCAGAATCCTTTCGAAAATACCCCAGATCTGTCAAGACCGATGGATCTAGGGGAGGAGCGCAGGCATTAACACCTCGACCCTTTCAGCCTTTGCAAGTAGAGATGGGATCCAGGACCGTAGATCCAAGGATCCGTCAGAGCTCTATTGACCGTCGATCTTAACCTTTGCATAGGCAGGAGAGTGGACTCAACAACGTCCTGAAAGTCCCGAAGTATTCGGAACCGTCCATCAGCACAGGACGCGTGGCAGTCGGGTAGCATTTCGCTGACTCGTGACTTGGAGTGGTCAACGGTAGGACTGCATGAACTCACGATTCGCGAAATCGCGAAGTGATTGTGGTCGCTGGATCCAAGCCACGGGAAAACCATTGGATCAGAACCTCCGCGTGGTATCGCGTATCAGGGGTTCAAAGGTTGACAGAATTTCTTTTCGACTGCAGAAGTCACGAAGTGTCGAGCATCGAGGGCTCGTGCGAACACGTGGCACATCCGTTAGGTGGGGACCGCGTGGTTGACAGGTGGTGTAACAACAAGCACCCAGAGAAAGGTGGAAGCGGGTGACAGGTGGTGGACACATGTCGCCTGGGAAAGAGTCAACCCATTGTTGACTTATCGTGTTTCAGGGATTCATGAAGGAGGAGCACAAGGGCTCAACACTCCAACTCGCGAAGTCACGAGATGCAAATAGTGCTAGTGTTTAGCCTAGCCTACGGTTATATGTAGCAGGCACTAGTATACCCGTATTGCATTTCGGG
>JASDQU010241086.1:258265-269046 GCA_032191745.1 Picea mariana | reverse complement strand
GGCCTCTTTAATATCTGTTGGGACTGACTTCTTATTCTGCCTATTGTAATTATCATTTGACCAATCCGCAAAAGGGGATTTGGTCCTATTACAATAGTCGACATGATCAATCCACAATGGGGATTGATCCAATGAATAATATATCAGATAATAATAAGAATACAGTTTGCAGTTACATTATTTCAACAAGTTTCACATGCCTTGACACTTTTGCAGAGAAGCTAATCGGAAGGTGTAGGCGACCTAAGATTGGAGATATGAGTGCACCTAGACCTGCAGAACAAGTTCTGGCAAAATTAGGAGAGCACCCGCACTCTAGAAAAATCTCCATAGGGATGGCTCCTTGTGTCACCAAGGCAGTTTTAAAAGAACATATAGGAGGATCATCCAAGGATAATAATTTATTAATTCCTTTTTGGTCACACTCAAAATAGAAATGGTGTCCCTATCCCAAGATGTAGCCTCATATGAATTCATTTTAGAAAATTTGCTTTTTAGGTGAGTAGTGAGAATTGCTTCCCATCATGAAGTGTGTACTACATACTTCCAAGATAAGGTCGAAGTTTGAGTGTATTTTTTCTTTAGGCCATAATGTATAATGTATAAAGTTAGGAAAGGACAAAATTAGAGAAGTCCAAAGGTTGTAACTGCCAATGGGAAGTTAAGAAATCCCAATAAACAGTTTCAACTGATTAACTATATATGTTGAAGAGCACCTTGTTGAAAGGGCTCTTACATTTTGTAACTTTTGGAACCATTTCTGAGAATTTAATGAGAAGCTCTCTGGGACATTTTTGAGTAGTAATTGGTGCTATGTGTTATGCTTGCTGTGAAGTACTTCCGGAATTTGTATTGCCATCTTCATATCTGTAAGGATGTACTGTTCATGTGTTGACTACTCTTTTGTGAACTTTATAGCTTTACATTTATATTGCTGCTTTAATATTGTTGCTCTAAGATTGATAAATAGATGGTTATGAGTAAGTTGTTGTTTCGGACTAATCTGTTCACTCGTACCATTCATTATTTACGAGTTTCTGCTTTTTTCTAACAGCTAACTGTTTTTGGAAGTTGAATTAGGGATTTGTGGTTTGATCGCCTATTTTCCTTTATTAGTTTGCTTGTAGCTAGGGTAGGTTAGAATAGTTTGATTTCACTAGATTAGCTGCATACTGAACATTGCACTCCGCATATTGTCACCCACCCCACTCATTTTAGTAATGGCTGTCGGGCTAGAATCCGGACGGGTCTCCTATCCCAAATGGTGTGAGGTCTAATTGAGACTTTATATCAGGGAATACCCTTGTCTGTTGAAGGGCATTTTGCCCGTGTCAACAGTACTTTAAAATCAAAAGTCTCGGAGTTGTAAGATTGGTAAGCACCAAATTTGGAGACCATTTAGTGTTGCTGAGGTAGAGGCTCTTATACATACAGTAGAAGAGCTTGGGACTGGTAGGTATGTTGCCTTGCATACATTGTATAGAAAAAAGTTGTCAATGCCTATATATATATATATATATATTTTCCAATGGAAGAAATTGTGGGAAACCCTCCGAGTACTTCCCCACATTTCGTGGATGGTAAACGGGGTAAGCCGTCGGCCTGATTATGGTCCTAACCCCAAGGGGGAACAAGAGATTCGAACCCGTGACCTTCTCCGCTGGGGATAGCTTCACGTCTGGCTCAGAATCACTTGAGCTAACCCTTGGGGCTATATATATGTATATTTATACTTGCCTCATGCATCTCTTTGCACTCTTTCAATGTGGTNTAAGCCGTCGGCCTGATTATGGTCCTAACCCCAAGGGGGAACAAGAGATTCGAACCCGTGACCTTCTCCACTGGGGATAGCTTCACGTCTGGCTCAGAATCACTTGAGCTAACCCTTGGGGCTATATATATGTATATTTATACTTGCCTCATGCATCTCTTTGCACTCTTTCAAGGTGGTGTGATGTTAAGCTGCATACATTCGAATAGGCAAAACAGCGAATGTATGTTGATTTGAAAGTATGGTTATTTTTCTTTCTTTGAACTCCTCAAGTATTGCGTTATAGGGTTAAGTGTCAATGTAGTACATGCTTAAGATCCTCTCCATCACTTCCCTTTTTGGTCCACATATATAATTCTGTTAGAATTTAGTAGTATGTGGTTATGCTCCTTTTGAAGGACTGCATCACATCACTGTGATTTTGTATTGACAACTTACATAACAATGTAAACTCAACAAAGATGGCCTTTTTTTCTCTTTGTATCCTCACATTAGGCAGATGTTTTTCAGAGTTTGTCATCAATCTCTCATGCCCTAAACTCTGAAAAAAATCTTCCTAGTCATCAATCTCTCGTGCCCTCATTCTAGCTACAGTGGCCTGGTTTGTATGTTTTTTTGGTACAAGTAGCAGATTTTTTGTGCTTTCCCTTGTTTACATAATACAAAGTGGCTATATCTGATAATTTCATGTTTTATTGCAAATTTTGATTTTTGCATGTTTCCAAATATTCAGTTGATAAACATAGTTGGATAACAATGTATGTTATTTGCCACTTATTTCTAAAATAAGTATATGCAATTTCATTGATCCCTTGTATTCTAGAGTGAAAAAATCCAGTAGTTAGCAAGGCAAAAGCGGACATTGATTTCAAAAGTTAAACTAATATTTACTAGTAGCTTTTTCAGTGCTACTTATGCATGGTGTTTGCCTTGTTTGCCTTGTAGGATAAATGGAAGACATTGCTTCACATACCAAAGATCGATCCCCATGAGCAGACGAGAGAGCCAATTCCACTTGTGCTGTTGGACAAGGTCATACATACCCATAATTACTAGATAGATCAGCAAGTTAAGCAGTAAGCACATGTTTTCTTGTAAAATAGGCAACCATTTTCACAATTGTTTTCACGACTTTGGTCTTTGCACATCTTGAGGAAAGAAAATCATTTTCTTCACAAATTGCAAGCTGCACAGGGAACATGAACAGATTTCTTAGGAGTGAAATCAATCTGGTGGTTCAGCATATTTTCAAACTGTAGTTTATAGGTAAATATCTCCTCTCTTCAAATCTCCCCAGTCCATGTAATGAAGCTTGGAGATAATTCTTTATTTTCACAAAATTCTAAAGTTTTCAATTGATTAATTTGTATTTGAAGCTTTTTGAAATCCACCCTTTACATTTTAATTGTTCGTCATGTGATAGTGAGTGCTTATTTCCTTTATTAAAGTGCTTAATGGGGTTTACAATACAGTGGTTTAAAGTTATTAAAACAACCTTCTTCTTCTGTATTCACCCAAGTGGATATTTCTTTTCACAAAGGACAAAGTATATGTCTTATGATGGATGTGTTGAATAGTTTCTACCCCAGTTCATGTGAAGACTTTTAGGATTCAAATTCGTCAAATTTTGATTCATACCAACCTGCATATGCTGAGCATTGGGCATCGAGTCCATTACTCTGTTCCTGTAAAGTGCCAAAATTATACCCAGCTTCAAAATACAATTTATATTTAAACAATTCAATTTCAAGTTGACTATTAAGGTTTGTGTGTTGGAAAATGTCTTCTGATCTTGGTTGTGAAGATGATGTCAGATGGCATGTTCTGTACTGATTAGTTGTTATATTGGTTTCCTAAGTACAATGCCCTTGGACATGCAAGCATTGACTTGGGGATCAAACCAAAAATGCAACATATCCACGGGCTCACTAACCTTACAACCCACAGAATACCTTATACAGATTTTTAAGCTAGATTTGAAATTACACAACATGGTTTAATTTAAAAAAACAACAAATCACTCCCTTCCAACACTAGACCAATTTTGTAGATAGCATGTATTCAGACATTGTATGCTTTCAAACAATTTGTATTTTTTATTCATTGTTTAGAACATTACATTTCAACCAACAATTATTCTTCTCACCGTGTCTTCTTACAATAACCCAATTACTTCATGCCTTTGCAGCGTCGAAGGAAATTACTAGTTATTTCATTTATATATGCCATGTCCATCTTGTGCCTCGGAAGCTAAAGCGATTCTTTGATTGCTTTGACTTTGTATACTTGTTCTCCTTTTGTAAATATACTAACATGATTTGAAATAGTAGACAAATTTATGAACCTCTTTTGTGAATCCTCCCAACTAACTCAAGTTCTAATACCCCATGATTTACAAATTTTTATTACATGGCACTAGATTTAACTTCTAATTTTATTTTCATTCTCAACACCTTGTTTGTGAATCTTCCCAAGGAACTTAAGATCCAATACTACACAATTTAAAAGAAAATCATTACATGGTCATTAGATTTAACTTTTACAATTCTTTTTCATTACATAACACCATATTTAACTTAATACCACACCTTGGCATTTGTGTTGTGCGTGTTTTCATATGGTGTGCAACAACTTGGAAATCGTTGTTGAACTATATTCACCCCTTATGGGGTTCACATCACAACTTTGATATCTTTTTCTAGTTAGTAGGAAAAGAAAAAAATTATACTACTGAGTGGAACTTGAATCTGTCACATAACCCCCTAGGTTTTTTACCAACTGCACCACTGTATCACTTCAAAAAGTAAAGAAACTTAGAATTAATATGGATACAAAATCGAATCTTCAACCTTGTGCAAGGGTCCCATATGGACTTAACATCGCAAATGGAATTTAAAGCCTTCCATAAACTCCAAAATGCTAATATACTTGATAAGTTTGTGGGAATTGAAACAGTACAAAATTGTCTTACACAAGCACGTCAACATATGCCTTTAACTAGAGACGACTTATAATAGATAATTTGAGCAAAATGAATCGAGATGTGAATTAATTGCAGCAAAAGCTGCCATCAAGTCGCTAAGTGGATGTTTATCCCAGGGATGAAGAGATAAGATAAGATAAGATAATTTTATTAATGTTCGACTAGTGACCACAAAAGTAGGTCAAAGGGACTGTTGAGTACAATGATATCATTGCAAAGCGGGAGTACCAAAAGGTCTCCTATTAAAAGGCAAGATGCAAAAAGTAAAGTAAGATATAATAGAGAGTGAGATCTAAGTCGAGGCACCAAAATCCCTCGACCTCAAGCCCAGAGACCCGCTCTGAATCAAAAGGAGGTCTAAAAACAAATGGAATCGGAAGTAACGAAATAGCTCTGTCATGGAATAGACCCATCTCTCCTGCCATTTGAGGCCGAATGAAGGACGCAGAATATAGTAAAATGTCCAATGGTTGAATTGGGGGGATGCCTGGATCGTCCGCTGCGCTGTTGTTTGGAAGAGGTAATACACCAATGAGGCTTGGGGGATCCCATCCTTCTCTTGGGAAGGGATTTGATTTGGTGAAATCTTGTGGGACGAGGTAAGATCCCACGAGTTCACATTGATCTGGAGTTCGGAGCTGCGCTGGTATTAGTTTGTCTCTTAGTGCCCCTTTCTGAGGGTAGCACAATGAAGAAGGAAGTGATCCGCTAGATAGAGTCTGGTCTAGTAGGAGCCAAAAGAATATGGGGTCGAAGTTTGAGGGCCTCCTATATGTATAAAGCTAAGCACCTCTGGTCAAGATATCTGAAAAAGTCAGTGAGGGTCTGAGCTCCCTAAATAAGCAGTGGAATCTCCCCCTAATCTCATAATAGATGGGGCAGCAGAAGGTGAAGTGCTCCTTAGTCTCGACCTCCTGTAGATGGCATAGCTGGCAGATCCTTTCTGATTAATCGATCTGGTGGTCTGTCTCTACCTAAACTCTATGAGAACCCACAATGAACTGGTCTAGGGGGATGCAGAGAGCATGTACCCAGTGGCGGAGAAGGCCATCTTTGGGCGTAACCCACCGAGAGGGTTAACCTAAGTGACTTGGATAAATTGCCTGTAAATGTCATCCCTGATGATCATGTTCAACTCTCGTCGAGTCGGTAGGAGGTGACCATGTGTGTCCAAGGAGTATCTAAATAGAGGGAGACGATCTATTTGAATGCCCATGGACTCCAAAAGATTTGAAACCCCTACGAACCAACCTCGAGTCCAACTTGAAGGAGTAGAGGGGGCAATGATCTTTGAAGAACAATAGGCCAAGTACGAGTACCGGTCTCGCTCAATCACCGAGTCAGCGAAGCTCTATATGCGATGCAGAAAAGATGCCAATCTGAACATTGTCTCGATTCAAAAGGGCTGGGCCCCAAACTCCGCTAGAATGATGTGCTAAGGTGCTGTTTGTCTGCATCTAATGATGCGTTAGAGGATAAGGGTTTGGACTCTTTTGGATGAGGCCTAATCAGACTCAAGTAAAGAGGGCCCCCAATTCTCTGAGCCATATAGCATAGTGGGTGGGATAAGGGAGTCCATGAGGGACATCTTGGATGAGATGTCTTGAAAATGGTGGCAGAAACACTGTCTCTTGAGAAGGGCTAAGAATCTGTATCCCTTGTTGATCTGAGGTTGGAGGGCCAATCGCAAACTGAAGCGTGGTTTTGAGAATTGCACTCCCAAGTATGTGTAGGTGCTGGTAATCTCGATCTCCCCCCCTCTAAAGACTAAATGAAGGTACAAGGTCTGCTTTGACTCATTGAAGATGATAACCTTGGTTTTACCCAATTTGACTGTCAACTGTTGAAGATCGCAAAAGAGAGCTAAGGCATCCAACTGTCTCTGTAACCCCTCTGGAGATGAGGCTAGGAGGAACATGTCATCAACAGAGAGCAGGGTGGATATCAGAACTTGGTGGAGGAGGCACTCGTCATTGTCCTAGATATGCTCATGAAGAAAGGCCTCTAACTCATCAATATAAATCCCAAACAATGTGGGGGACAAGGGGCACGCTTGTTTAACCCCAATGGTGCTCTTGATGAAATGGACATCCCATGAACTATGTTGAGACGACCAAGAAGCGACTCATATAGGTGCATGATGGCAGTTAGTATGGTTTGGGAGATGCCAATGTCTCCGAGCCTCTGGAACATGGCTTCTCTCAGGATGGAGTCCAAAGCCTTTCGAAAATCTACAAAGCAACAATAGACTTTCGAAGATGGATGTCGTGCCTCCTCAATGATGGCCTAGAGGGTAAAGATGTGATCAATGGTTTGATGAGTGGGTTGGAATCATGCTTGTCCCCTAGCTCTGAGGTATTGAGGTATCTACGCTCAAGCTCACTAGAGAGTTTTATTACCGCACAATTTGTAGCTTGGGCAAAGCCCAATCCAATCCACGAAAGTGTGACAACTATGGGAGTATCTACCCACTGTCACCTTAGATAGACACTCCCCACGCTTTAGTGATGTTGAAATCACCACAAGGGGGGAATCCCGGTGACCTTAGGGGGATTGAGATGGAAAGTGAGAGAATGATCAATGGACACCCCTATAGGTCAATATTGGAGAAGGAAGAAGGCTTGAGAAAGGGTCTTGTAAGCCTAATGTACCTGCAAAACAATGTTAGGCCTGCCCGGAACAAGACAAGAGATAGATATACAAGACTTACACCAAAGGGGATCAAGTAAGAACCCTTGCTGTCCCAAATTGCAGTAGTATGGAAATATATAGATCAACAATAAAAGATGTTAATAGCTGCAAATCTAACCATCAAAGATCAATTACATGATGTTGGAAATAGAGCTAGTAATGACTAGTTAAACCTCCAATGAATTAGCCAAGATTGTGATGATGTTTAGGGCTGTTTGTTATGTGTTATCAGCTGATTATTATAACAGCCAAGTGGTTGTAGCAAACAATTGTTACAACAACAAGATCTAACCACATAAATCAGCAAGTAAACCACCCAAAATTTAGCCAATAACCATTAGAATAATAACCAAGGTTTACAAATGAATTTCGATGGTAGATTAGTAAGCAAAGTTTGAAAGAAGATGAGTTTGCTGCACAACCCTAATGGCTGTAGCATTTATTTGTAACAATAAAGAGAATTTCTAGGTTAATCAAGACGCCCCTAGGGCACAAGAAAGCTTATAGCATATAGAATCAATTCCAACTTGACCAATTGCAATATCTCAAAAATTCACGCATATCAATGCAACAATTTTATCTCCAATGCAAATAGATTAGTGCCTTATCAATTGGGTTAATGGAGTCTCTTGTGTAAGAGCTAGGGTTTGTTACTTCTCTAGGGGTGTAAGCCTTTTTACTCCCTAGAGCAAACAAAACCTAGCAAGCTAAATCTAGGAGGGTGTAAGCCCTTTTACTCCTCATAGCAACCTTTGCAAAGCAACTTATTCAAGACAATAATGATAGATCTTAGTGGAGGGTGTATGCCCTTATATTCATCCAAGAGTTTAACAAAATCATCCTTGCAACCAAGAAGAAACAACACAAAAGCATGAATTGCTTACCTAGTCCAAGAAATAGCAAGATAAACCCTTCTTTACCAAGAATATTCCATCACAAGAGCAAGAACAAAGCATCCAAGAGATAACGCCTAGCTTATTCCTCGAAAAGACAAGTAGAAGCATCCATAAAACGTCAAAGAGAGATAGTGCACATTGCCCAAGTAGGGCGAAAATTTCAGCCAAGTAATATGTAATTCTTAAGTGAGTTATGTCTAAAATGACAATGGGGTGACCTCTTTTTATAGGAGGTCACCTAAAACCCATTTGCCCACAATTCAAAATGTTAACAACAAATTAGGGAGGCCAACCCCCTCTTTTTGCCTTTACAACTCTAAAATTCAAATTTACAAAAAGAAAATCCCCTTTTAGGGGTGACGTTGGGCCACTAGGAGAGACATTTTGGCCTAGGGTGAAAATCGTTGGGCCTCTAAAGGCCATATATGCTGCCAATAAGTGTCATATGCATGCCAAGTGTCTCTCTCTCCATCAATCCAAGCCACATCACCATCAAAACACCTTACACCATCAAACCCTAGCCTTCCAAGTGATGACGTCATGCCCCAATAGAGAAGAGTATGGCCTCCAAAGGAAAACGTTGGGGCTGGGAAGGCTAGCGAGTCATCGCCAATGGATAATCAAATGCCTCCAAAGGCAACGACCCTCATCCAAGCTGTCCTAAGGAGAGCGGGTGCATCATCCAACCTGTGGGATTCATGCCCCAAATGAAGGTCCAAGGAACCTTGTGCCTTCATGTTCAAACTTTCACCTGTCAAGGACCTGCAAAGACAAACAAGTACGCCCTCAAGGGTCCACAAGTCATAATATCATGCTAAATAAGCCATATCTAATAAAAGAACCACCCGAACATTGTTAGAATATGAAGGATTGAGCTCGTTTTACCATTGACAATACCCTTGTCACCCAACCATAGGCCGAAGCCACCCTCCGAGCACCTTGAACTTAACAGAGAGAAGAATCCTGGTAGCAAATCAATAGCCAAGCAAGGCTAATGCACCAAGCAAGAAGTAACCAAGTTGATCAGACAGTCTCACCCAAAACTGGCGCAACACCTTCCCCAGGGCTTGCGCACAAGACTGCTAGACTGCAATGCGCAGAAACTGGCTTTCTGTGATTCTGAGAGTGTCAAATGAGAGACTGGCGCCCTGTATTTATAGTATTCCTGGCAGACTTGCCTGGGCCGACTTCTCTCTCTAGGTACTAATTAATTCATATTAATTATCTATCTTCAGCCGACATCTCGTCTAGGGTTTCCTTCATTTCTTTGCTTTCTTCCAGAACATTCTAATCTTGTCAAAGGTCACAATAGAGGTTCATACCTCCCGAAGCTACCATAATATCAACACTCCCTCCTAGCTAGGAAGGTATAACTGATAATGGTCTTGAGCACAAACAAACCATTCAACTGGTAGTATCACGAGCACTGTCATTATTATCCAACTGAATAATTTCCATGACAACTGGTACAATATCAATTGATAGAACACAACTGTGTTTATCCATGGTAGTACGCAACTACTCAAACAGTGACACATAGTCACAAACAGTGGAACAAATCCACCACAGTAGTATATCTCTACTGTCTGGGTACAGGCAGTCTCCATAACAATCATCTGATATCAGCCTGCACAGAAAATATTGTTAAAATAAACTGAATCATCTGGTCCAATCTTTCACTCACATCTGTGAGATCTGAAAGAATATCTGCCCCGGCTTATTCTTCTCAAAGCAAGGAAGAATGATTGTTCTGATTTCTGAGCCTGGACCATTCCTCATCCTGGGCCATTCCTCCGACACTAAACAAAGTGTAATCTGCCCTAAGGAATGCCTGTCCCTGATTGCTGAGCCTGGACCATTCCCCACCCCGGGCCATTCCTCCGGCACTAAACAAAGTGCAACCTGGAGAGAATGAATACACCCTAAGGAATGACTGTCCGGACCATTTCCCTGGTTAACCACAAGAGGAAAAGACTGTCTTGTATCAACCTCCAAAACATACCATTCCTCATGTTAACCACAATGAGAAATCGTTGTTCGGCGAGGCGGGCCAGTCTTCTTGAGTAACCCTCAAGAAGAGAGACTTCCCTAGAGCACTCCCCATGTTAACCACAATGGGAAGTCGTTGTCTATGATGCATCAACAATTTGGACCATTTCCCATGTTAACCACAATGGGAAATCGCTGTCCGTCAGAAATCTCAATCCACTTTCCGAACAAGAAAGAATCTGCTCAAGCTGGGCTATTTTTCAATCTTGAAAATAAATGTTTTCAATAATATTTTCAGTGCTCCCTCCCAACCTGGAGAGTCATTTCTTCCCTTTAAGCTAAGGGAGTTATTTCCACGATCCTCATCTTCTCTTGGAAATATGCAAACTTTATTCTGGATAGAGGTTTTGTCAGGATGTCTGCTGTCTGCTCATCAGTGGGGATATACTCG
>JASDQU010241086.1:196669-221096 GCA_032191745.1 Picea mariana | reverse complement strand
TGTAAACAATAGATCCTCTGTTGTTCTTGAGAGACAATGTTTTCGACATTGCTCTCAAGACATTTTGTCCAAGATGTTTCTTATGGATTGCTTTATCTGTTCCACAGTTCTCTATGGTTCAAAGCGTTGGGGGCCTTGTTTACTAGAGGCTGATTGGGCTTCAGTTGAGTGAGTGCAGATTCTTCTCCTTCGGTGCGTCATCAGATGCAAGCAGACAATACCCCAACACATCATCCTTGCAGAGTTTGGTGCCCCACCCTTCTAGCTTGAGACTATTTTTCTCCTGGTTTTAGTTCTGCACTGCATTCAAAGTTTCGCTGATTCAACAATGGGCCGAGACCGGTACCTGTATCTGGCCTATTGCTCATCGTAGTCCATTTCCTTATCTAGTTCTCATGGTCGCACTAGATGCTGGTTTGCGTGGGTGTTAAGACCTTTTGGAGTCTATTGGTATTTCAATGGATTGACTTCCTCCATTCAGATACTCCATGGATGCACTTGGTCGCCTCCTACCTACTAGGAAGGAGTTGAATAGGATCATCGGGGATGACATTTACATCCGGTTCTTGCAAGTCACTTGGACAAACCCCCACGACAGGTTATGTCCAAAGATGGCCTTCTATGTTGAGCACTTCATATAGGTGAAGAATGGACCCATTGCCTATCTTGAGTTTTCTTCATTCAGCCTCGGATGTTAGGAGAGATAGATCTTGTGGACCATGATCTAGTCCTTGGATCCCTACCCTTTGTACATCTCCCTCCCATTGCAACCGCTCACACTCAGAGTCAAGGGTTTTCCGTGTTGTAGCATAGACCTCATGCTTTACTTTACTTCTTGCTCTTTATAGGCGAAACATTTTGGTACTCCTACTTTGTATCAACATCATTGTACTCAACGGTCTCATTGACCTACTTTGTGGTCATTTGCTGCACATTAATATAATTATCTCATCTCATCTTATCTTATTTGGGTGAACTTGGCTTGAGTTCACCCTGTCCAAATTCGCCACGGTCGCAGTTTTGAATGCATTTATGTTTGACAAAACCAAAGGTAGGGTGGTGAAGCAATTATACAAAAGTCTCAAACTACCTGGAGTTCCCAAACTTTCAGTCACCATCGAGACCTTGTTGATTGCAGATATAAGAATGAATGTTATTGGCATAGTTTTTGTAGGGGTTGCCTTTTCCCAGGCTTCGTAATTTAACATCAGAAGCATGGCAAAAGAAATTGAAGAATACAAGCGAAAGGTAGAGCAACTGGAATAGGAGGTGGTTGATTACAAGGCAGATATGACCAGCTTATTTGAGTTCAAGGCTTGCATGTTTGAATTCCAAGATGATCTTAGCACCACTTAGAGGCTCATGTATGCTAACTTTAAGGAGTTTTAGAGCCACACAACTCAATTTCTCACTCACTTGGAAAATATCAAAGATAAAAACGTAGTGTTGTATGGAGTTCAATTAAAAGCATGGACTATTGTTTTTCTTCATATTAGATATGATCGATATATTATTACAATGATGAGTGTTTCCATATATAGGGAACATATGGTGACCATCCATGAAAGGATGCGTCCCTTGGATAATCAATAACTATTTATTATTATCATTTACTTATTATATATAGTATTTAATAATCAATGATTATATTATTAATTATTAATCTAAGAGAATGTCTTCCCGATGTTGTCCAAACATCAACACTCCCTCTCAACGAGGGAGACATTCTGCATCATGCCAAGCTTCTATCTGAAGTATACAAACTTCACCCTCGACTCATGACACTTGTCTGTCAGTCTTGGTAGACGTCTCTCTCCCACCTGAACCGAGGAGAAACTCCTTTTGTGCCTCTCCCTTTGAGCCAGTTGACTCTCTCTGAGATCGGGCTCTCTGGGTCCGCATGTAATAGCATATAACATCTTGAGTCTTTATCATTCCTTGTCAAATCACCATGACTAGGACAAAGACCACACTAGGATCTTTCACCATAGGTACACACCTGTGAGTGAATGTCAGTTTGATGCTAACTGACACGTGGAAAACATTTCAAGCACCTCGAGTCCATATTATTCCTTGTCATGATCAAGGAAGGACTACGCCTGGGGCCATTTTCCAGAAGTGCACCTTTATGATAAATGTATCCTATCTCCATTGGTCTGCAACCCAATCTAGGAGAAGGTCTGCCCGATGCTGAAACATCAATACTTCCTCTTAGCTAGGGAGGTATCTTTCCACAGTAGTACACAACTACTAGCTAGTGGTACACAACCACTGCCAGTAGCACACGACTATTGCCTAGTGACACACAGTTACTACCAGTGGTACACAATCACTGCCAGTAGCACACGACTACTGCCTAGTGACACACAGTTACTACCAGTGGTACACAACCACTATAGTAGTACACAACTACTGTTCAAAGACACAGTCTCCGCCAGTGGTACAAAACCATTGTAGTAGCAAAAGGTCTATCACACATGGCACTCCCATGTGGAATTCTAGAGGCTACTCACTCTAGAAACACTAGGGTCAACTTCCCATAGTGTGTGATGTCAAGGTAAACTCCTTTGACATGTTCTCATGTGCTCTCCACAAGGGACGTGTCCTCATGTGCTCTCCACGAGGGACGTTGGGCTATAAGCCCAAACCCACTTATCCCTTCTCAGATAAGTGCCCCACTTATCCCTTCTTGAATAAGTGTCCTCACAGATCAACTCAACTCAGTTCACATAGGAGTACGATCCAGAGAATGTCTGTCACACATGGCACTTCCATGTGGACTTCTAGAGGCTACTCCCTCTAGAAACACTAGGGTCAACTCCCCATAGTGTGTGATGTCAAGGTCAACTCCCTTGACATGTCCTCATGTGCTCTCCACAAGGGACGTTGGGCTATCCCTTCTCGGATAAGTGTCCTCATAGTTCAACACGCTTATCCCTTCTCGGATAAGTGTCCTCACATATCAACTCAACTTAGTCACTGAGTACGATCTGGAGAATGTCTCGGGAAGCTGCAAACATCAACACTCCCTCTCAGCGAGGGAGGTATTCTTTGCCACGCCAAGTCTGTCATGGAAGTACTCGAACTTCGTCCTGGTTTGGTAAGAACATCAACAACCTGCTCATCTGTAGGAAGGTACTACACCAATACTTCCTTTGCACCATGTCTTGGAATAACAATGGAATTCAACACATGTCAAAATAAATCTGCAAGGAGCTTGCGGAGCCACACTGCTTTGCGGACAGCCACAATCAATGCAATGTACTCTACTTCTGCGGTGCTCAAGGCCACATAAGTCTGTTTCCTGCTACACTAGGAAACCGTGGAAGATCCCAAAGTGAAGCAACACCCAGAGGTGCTCTTCTTGTCAACTGCGCACCCTGCCCAATCAGAGTCAATATATCCCTGCAATCTCATGTCAATATTGGAAGTATATCTCAGACCATGTCCAACTGTGCCTCGCAAGTATCTCAACACATGCTTCGCAACAATCCAGTGTGTCTGTCTCTGATGAATCATAAACTAGCTAAGTGTACTCACTGCATAACAAATATCTGGTCTGGTGTTAACCAGATACATCAATGATCCAATCGTCTGTCTGTATAGATTCGGATCAATTTCATCAGAATCAAAAGAAGACACACTTAGTGTCTTCAGATTCATCACCATTGGTGTAGCCACGGGCTTCGAGTTCAGCATCCCAAACGTCTTCAATATCTCAATTGTGTACTTCCCTCGACTCAGAAAGATCTCATCAATTCTCTGCCACACCTCTAGTCTCAACAAGTAGTGCATCATACCAAGGTCCTTCATCTCAAACTTAGAGGCCAACGCATACTTGCATTCAACAACAAGGCTCTCTGTACCGGTGAGGAATAAATCATCAACTTAGAGGACCAAAATCAGGGACTCACCATTAACAGTCTTGTAGTATAGGCTGGGATCGACAACACTTTTGTTGAAGCCCAAACTCATCAGATGTCCATCAATCCTTGTATACCAAGCTTGAGGTGCCTGCTTGAGTCCATACAAGGCCTTCTTCAACTTGCACACATGAGACTCCTCCTCATGTATCACAAAATAATCTGGCTGTTCGATGTATACTTCTTCCTCAATCTCTCCATTGAGAAAGATTGTCTTTACATCCATCTAATGTACTTTCCAACCCATGGATGCTGCAAGGGAAATAATCATTCGAATAGAAGTGTATTGAGCAACAGGAGAAAATGTCTCCTCATAATCTATTCCCTCCACCTGAGAGAATCCCCTAGCAACAAATCTCATTTTGTGCCTCTCGATGCTCCTGTCAACTATGTGTTTGATCTTATAGATCCATTTGGAAGTCACTATAGACTTCTAGTCAGGTCTCGGAACAATATCCCATCCATCATTCTTCATGATGGATTGATACTCCTACATCATGACATCTCTCCATACCGGATGACTAGTTGCCTCCTCATAACATGAAGGCTCAAAATGAATGATGTGGCTCATAGCTGTGGCATAGCACGAATATCTCTGAGGTCTCTTGCTCACTTGGAAGGTATCGTGAGGATTTGCATGTTCTTCTGCCTCCTGCAGAGTCTGATGAGTCCATGCAGGTCTCTTCCGACCTATTGCAATATCTCTGGGAACATTAATTGGAGCTACGGGATCAACGAGATCAATTTGATCAATAGGCTCAGCTGTCTCCCTATAAAAGGTAATGTCATCTTGGACCATATTTTACATATCGAGGTTCCCTCATGGAACCAATGTCTCACAATAAATATCGAGGTTTCCTTGTGAAACCATTGTCTTGGTTCCTTCATTTCACCATCCGAGGCATGTCAGGATGAAGTCTACATCCCCCCCCTACTAGTCCACACAAGACTCTCCGGGGAGAATGTCTCATGATGTTTCCTCAAACATCAACACTCCCTCTAGAGTTGGAGGTGACTCCTCCTCTATCTCTGCTCCCTCTGACGCGGAAGGTAGCTCTTCCTCATTCTCTGGTGGTAACTCAATCTCTGCTCCCTATGGATGTAATACAACCTCCTCTACTCGGATATATCACCATAGTTGTGCTATAGTCGGTCTTGACTGGTTGTATCCATGATCACTAGAACTGTCTCTACTATTTGGCATGGTGCCATCCTCGGAGGTACATTGCTCCTAGAGACTTCTTGTGTCTGAGCATCGTGTCTGGAAATTTCTCTCCTTGATATAATGTTGGAAGGTTTTTCCCTCCATGTTTGCCTCTTGCGACCGTCATTATGGTTCCTTCTCAGAGCTATTACATGTGACTTCTGGAACAAGAAACAAGAACAACAAAAAGCATCTCCTAGAGGAGATCAATTTATCTTTTGCACAACTATATACAATGACCCTCCAAATGATATGTCTTCTATTATGACCAACACACATACATCATATACTCGATGTCATACGACTACCAACACACACCCATCATATACTCGATGTCATACGAATACCAACACACATCCATCATATACTCGATGTCATAAGGCAAACCATGTTGATTTTCTAGTGTTAAATTAGACAAGCACAATTTTCCGCAAGTGGTAATTACTTCCAATGATATACGATATTACTTTAGTAAACTAGAACATCACTAAGTAACTCGGAAAATTTCAACTTCTTAGGAACTTCGGTCTCGTAGATCATTTCCCACGTGTGAGAGAGAAAAAATATTTGTGTCTATTGTTGTGTCTTTCAAGTGTATTTTAATAGTAATATTACATTTATCCAAAAAGACATGTCTATTTGAAAATTAAATTTAAAATTAAATTAAATTTTCTTTCTTATAAATAGTTGGAGAATACCTCTTGTAACTACCCAAAGATTAATTTGGTTATAATCCATCCACATAGTATTTGACTTTGTTAAATTGTTCCCCTCATAATTCATGCGATTCTTTGCATAAATATAGGTAGAAGTAAATATGCAGTGCATTCCTCAGATTTAGGTAATTAGACATTTTTACTAGAAATTACTGCCCACCATAATTTATGGAATTCTTTCTATAATTTAGGTAGGAGTAAAAAGTAAATATGTTATACATAGAGATTGTAACAACCCCATAAATTTAACACTCCCAAAATTTTACTTTACTCATTTTCCTGGGCCCTCCCGTGAATGAGTCAAGCCCAGTCCTACTCTGATACAATGTTGTTTTTCTTCATATTAGATTCATATTAGATATGATCGATATATTATTACAATGATGAGTGTTCCATATATAGGGAACATATGGTGACCATCCATAAAAGGATGCGTCCTTTGGATAATCAATAACTATTTATTATTATCATTTACTTATTATATATAGTATTTAATAATCAATAATTATATTATTAATTATTATTCTAAAATAATGTCTTCTCGATGTTGTCCAAACATCAACATGGACGAGCTCAAAAAGTGGCAAGCAGAGGTGAAAGATGCACTAGAAGACCTACCCAGGATGACTGAAAGAGAAAGTCAATGCAATTACACGGCCTTGTGAACTATTAGTTTGCAGGTACGTCACTCAAAAAGGATATGACTACTTTCGTGAAAATTGCAAAATTTTCCACCTTGCCGCAGAAAAAGAGATAGAAAGATGACGCTTGCCTCCACTTGGGGACATGGATTCACCTTGACCCGTGACAAATATTTTAAATGTGTTGGAAGAGATTATTGGAGTCAGGGGAATTGCAATTGTAATAACTCCTATGATCTCTAAGGAGGACCTGAAAGAACATATTGCAAACCCTTCCAAGGAAATCAATTTGATTACTTCTTTCCCTAGTACATTGAAGAGAGGAGTGGGTCTTGTTACCCCCTCACTTCTAGCATTAACTAGAGTATATTTTTTCTCCCATGATCCACATCACAGACGACAGTTCCAATAATGACATTCAGGATTCTCCACAGAAAGTTGCCCATAGATGCCTTCCACTTTATGCTCAGGTCACTCACATCAGAGGATACGGTGCATGATGTACAATAGGCACCTTGTTTTGATGCTTCATATTAAGTGTTAATGCTCAATGTTTTGGACACGAAAATAGTGATCATGGGTTGAATTGGATGATGGATCATGATGCTTTGAATTTATACCTTTTTCCTTGTTCCACCTTGGTGGACAACATCATTTCCTAGTCTAAGTGTTGTCACTCTTGGGCAAAGTTGTACCACTGAGGGGCCTTGATAGGGATAACATGTCCATATACCAATTCATATGTAACATATTCCATCTTTCCCATTTTTGTTATCCCTTCTTTTGGGTTGGTTGTCATATGTCACCCATAAAGGTTAAAGCATCATAATCCCATGAGAAGGAGCTAGAATGCTCAAGGTTGATGCAACTTTATATAAAGAAATATATAGAAAGAGCAAATGCTAAACTCAAAATGCAAAGCAAAACAATGAAGAAAGAAAGGTAGAGTCAAGAGCTAAGAAAAAATAAAGAAGCATGAGCTTTGCCCCCTCGCTAAGAGGCCATCACCCCAAGTCTTGTGCAATTAATGGATACCTAACAAAAAGAATTTAGCAAATGAGAATCAAAAGCCAAAAAGGGTTGAATGAATAAAGAAAAAGGAAAATAGGGGTTTGGAAAGACACGGTTCCGGGGAAAGAGCAACTCATTGCCGAAGCGCTCCCTCATACAGAGGTGCTCATGAGGATGACTATCATACATAACCTTACATGACTATGCCACCACCCATGAAGTAAACCCCAAACCATACCATATGTCATTACACATGCTCCTTGATGGGTTTCTTGGGAAATACTCGTTTTCCTGGGTACTGGCACACCTAAATTCTAATAGAGTTTAATGATGATCCTCCCTCTTATTGCGCAAACTATAGGTTGGGCAAAGCCCGACCCAAACTAGAATGTGGCGACAACTAAGAGAACACCTACCCACTGTCACTTTAGATAGGTATTCCCGTCACTTTAGAGATGAAACAATCACCTCAAGGGGGGAGTCCCGGTGACCTTGGGGGATATGAGATGGAAAATGAAGAGATGAAGAAGAGTCCCCCTATAGGTCAAATATGGAAAGTAAGAAGGGATTGAAAAGAGTCTCGTAGATGGTAATAGATGTGCCATAGTATAGAAGAACTTCCAAGAAGTGATTGTTCCTGCCCGAGGCACAAGGAAAACAAAGATAGAAGTCCAATAATATGTTGGACAAGCAAGTTAAGCTTGCTGTCCCTAATTGCAGCAAAAAACAGTAATATATATCAGCAATGAAATGATAATAAGGGCTGCAAATAAAGTTGCTAAAAGTCTAGCTAACATTGCAAGAGACAAGCTAGCAGTGACTAGTTTAGCTCAAGTATTAATGCATAAGACTTTAGCAATGAAACAAGGCTGTAAAAGATTAGTATTGCAGAAATATAATTGCAGCCTTATGGCTGTAGCAAACAAGTTGTTACAACAGAAAATTCAACCATCACAACCTACTAAGAGTCCACCCAAAGGATGCGCTAGGCCTAGTAGATTGTCTTGGCAAACTTTTAGCAAATTCCAACGGCTGAAAAACAAGTTATAAGTGAGTGAAGAAAGCTTTTGCTGCAGCCCTAATGGCTGTAGCTTTTAATGAACTATAACTCTAAGATGACTAAGCAAATCAAGACGCCCTAGTGGCCTTGACAAGCTCTTGGCATGCAAAAAATATGCAATTGAAACAAGATTTGCATCTCTTTAAATCACGTTTACTAAGGCAAACAATTTATATCTCCAATGCAAAACTCAGATTAGTGCCTTGGGTGAATGGAGTCATTAAAACACAAGTTGGATCAACAAAATCCCTAGGGGTGTAAATCGTCTTACTCCCTAGGGTATGCCAATCAAACTAGGGTAAATGTAGGAGGGTGTACACACTTGTACTTCTCCTAGCAACCCTTGCCCAAAATTTGACTTATAAACTTAGCAATAAGATGAAGCATTAATGGAGGGTGTATCTAAAATACTCCTCCGAGGGTTTCCACCAACAATAACCAAGAATGAGCAAGAAACAACTAACATGTGCAGATTTTTCCTTACCAATTCCAAGAAAGAGAGATATCAAACCCTAGTTTCACCAAGCAAATCACCATCCAAAGCAAGAACATAAGCCTTCAAGGGGTGCGCATCACTTCACTTCATCCATTCACCAAAAGATAACACAAAAAACACTTGCACAAGAGACAAATACCAATAATGCTAAAGTGTAGCGAAAAATTCAGCCATTGAGTCTTCTCGCAATGGGAGAGCTATGATGAAAATGAGATACAAATGATCTCTATTTATACAAAATGTCTTAAACATAGTTTGTCCACATAAGTTATAGGGTAAACACAAAATAAGGGGACACCAACCCTTATTTTGCCCCTTTACACAAGTAATTCATCTTTAATTCAAATTTAAATTTTAAAAAGTGCACAATAGAAACCCTAAAATGACGTCACCCCTCTAAGGGTGATGTTTTGACCCTTTGAACAAGTCGTTGGAGTAGAGGGTTGAAGTCGTTGGAGCTCATAAAGTTGCCTTTTTCTCATGCGCTATAGCCTCCTCAAGTATTCTTCCACCAAATCATGCCAAGTGTCAAGTAGCAACTTCATCACCACCAAACCCTAGCCGCAATGGTGACGTCAACTCCAAGAAGGTGACATTTTAGCCCTTTTAAGCAAATCGTTTGGCATGTGGGAGCTAGGCAAGGTCCTCCAAGGTGTCCTCCAGGCCTCCAAAGGCAAGTCATCATCATTCGGAAAGTGGGCCCTTGACATCCAACCTATGGGCTTCAAACCCCATGGAAGCCCAAGCTAGGCTTGTTCCTCCAAAACTATCCACCAGCTGGATCCTACAAAGACAAATGGATACGCCCTCCAAGGATCTCAAGTCAAAGCATCACGATGAGTAAATCAAATCAATAAAAGAGCCATCTAAGCGAGTACATCCAAACCACCTCATCAAAATAAACTAATGCTCAAAGACCCTATGCAATTTGCCAAGTTTAGGTGATAAAGCGACCTATTGGGTGAATCGTTCCTCAAGTTTAGGGTTGTTTCCCGAGGGGACCTCTTTCTAATTCATGTGGATGAGGTGTCAAGGATGAGGGGAGAACTTTTGGGCATTGGGTTCATGACATACAAAGGGTTGTAGTGTCTCACTTATGGGCGCCTTTGTAGAGGGTGCGCTGCACCTTCATTTTCAATGCATCCTTTTTCCAAGCCCATTCATTGCCATTAATTAATTAAGGTCCAAACACCGGGTGCTCCCTAGGGTGAATCAATTAGCTTGGGGGGCAGTACCAGAGTGTTGCTTGAAGGGAGAAGTACACATAGTGCCATGGAGGTATATACTATAGTCTAGCTTGTAACGCACTTTGTGTAAATCCCTCAATCAAGTGGTGTAGAAATTAATGACAAAATCAACACAATAATTCTGTCATACACTTAACAAAAATTGATTTCAGTCTTAAATGAAAATAACCCACATCACAACTATACTTCATAAGCTGAAACACACATTACTAAGCAAAATTGCAGCGGAAAACAACAATGAACAGTCACAAATCCATGTGTACACTCAGAAATTTAGGAAACCAACCAGGAAAAACCCCAGTGTGGGGAAACCCAATGAGAGAGATTTTATTCAGCTTCAGGAAAGTACATATCRGCAGCAGAAATAYAATTTCCAGCAAGAGAATTCACTTACAACACCCTACAGTTCCACAGAAATCTGCCTTGAAATTCATGCCAAATCCGTACTGCTGTACGACCCTCTTTACYGAACAACACCTCGAATTTTGTGTCCACAGTAAGTTGTASAGACAGAACATAAATCCCTTTCTGCAGCAAAGAAAACTTCAGTTTGCCTCTAAATTCGTGCCAGCAACCAGCCTCAATTTCTGTGCCCTTTTCTTCTTGTTGTATGGACTATACAGATCCGTACAGTACGGCCTCCAACAAGGGAAAAAATATCAGCACTCTTACACAGAAAACTGCCTTGGGAAATGTGCCCAAAATCTCTTGGGAAAAGCGCCCAGTTTGCTGCCCTCACTTTCCTTTCTCAAGCCCTCTCAGAAATCTCTCTCAAAGTGTCTTGCACACTGCCCTAGGTTCACCCTTATAACCTGAAAATGACTTTTCACATCTAAATGTCTTTTCACCTTCCCCATCCCTAAATCCAATGGCCAAGATCTAATCTTGCCTTTACAAGATCAAGGGACATGATTCATTCCCTCCAAAATAAATCACTTAAAATATTAAAGTACAAAAACCCACTTTATGACATAAAGTCACTTGAATATTAGAAGGTACATTTTACAAAAAGTCACTTTAAAAAAAGAGACTTTATTACAACTTTCTAAAACATCTATTACAAAGTCAAGTGCCTAGTAGTGCTAATGTAAGGTCACTTCTGCATACAAGACAAAACATGCGGAGTACCTCCTGAGCTATAAAAGTTAATAAGTGAGACACTTATGTTATGAGTTTGCTTTTGCAGGTCTTTGATATTTTAGGAGAAGCTTTTCATTGCTCTCAAGACCTCTTTGGGCGAGCATCTAGAAGGTTCATAATCATGCTTTTATCTTTTGCCAGCTACAAGCCTCTGGGCCTTCAACCCCTTCTTCCCATGAAGTGAGGGACAACCCCTTCTTGGGTCAATACACCCGAAAAACCCAAAAGGTGAGGAGATTAGGGGGTGAAGTGTGGAAAGTGACAAATATGGTCGGGAATGGCACAATGACTTGTCAAAAGGACCTCCCAGTAGCATACCTATCCCTAAGGGTGACCCACTTACTAGGGTGCAATGTCAACCACCAAGGTGAAACAGGGAAAAGAACATAATGTCCAAGCAAATGTCACATAATCAAAAGCAGTAATAGATGCAACAAACTCAAATGCCTCAAATATTGAAATGACACTCACCATAATACCTTACTTGTACCTCATGGAGCAAAACCCAATGTCTTCCGGGGGCCAGCTGATGCGGTGGATACCGTTGTGATGATCCTGGAGCTGTGGTGGTGAGGTGGGCCTCTGTCTGTGCAAGTGGACACTGCTGTCAAATTGTCTCTCGGTACTCCATGTCTACAACCTGAGGGCCTCGAGACATCGTCTCCTTAGTTATCCCACAAAATGGGGATAACACTCCCATACCTAAACTTGGCAAATTGTATAGGTTTATGAGTTAGTGTGAAGTTTGAAGAGGATACTTAATGTGATCTATCTAATGTCTTTTACATTGACACGACTCACTTTATATGTTGCATTTGACTTGTGTACACGCCTCCGTATTTAGATGGATACATTTGACCACATGAGCCCCTCCTTGGACGATGTACTTCACATGGTTACCCACTTGATTGAGCCTTGGTCCTTTGGAGGACGTTGAGGGGCTATTTGCATATGTGATGGAGGTTGTTCCACCATGTTTGAGAGGTCGTTGTAGACCATATGGAGGATGTTGAGCCTTATGAGGACCTGGCACCCTTATTGAGATGTCATAGCACCCATTGGAGATGACATGGCACATTGATGATGGGATGTTGCACCTTTTCATGATGATATGACACATTTTGATGAGATGTCACACTTGTTGGGGGAGGATATGTCACTTGGGATGAAATGTTGCACCTCTTGGATGGAATGTTTCACTATTAGAGCCCCTACACTTGATTTGTGAATGAGTCGTCCACTCAACGAGGTCACACGTGTGAGATTGAGCATGTATTTATGATGGACCTCTTGTCTTATGAGCATCTTTACTTCATATTGAAGGCATTGTTGGGGGTCTTAGTGACCTATCCACTATCATATCATGGATATTTTATGTCTTGGTTCCTTATCTCCAGGGTTTGTGAGAGAGAAAGCGATTATTTTATGTTTTTAGGTCTTTTGATGGATGAGAAGGGTGTTTGATCTCTCATATAAATAAGAGAAGCACTTCTCACTTGTAAATCATTGCTAGAGCTTGTGGAGAACATTACTTGTGTACTATGACCTCTATATTTTTGTTATGGATGGATAACTAGAGCACCTTCTTGAGGATGATGTTTTGTGGATGACTTTGCAACTTCTTTTGATTTTCATGTCTAGGGTTTATGGATGAAAATGATCTCTTGAGTAAGTGGTCTCTTTAAATCTTGTTGGATTTTCTTTATGAATGATTATTAAGTGTAATTGTACTTCTCTAGTGGTGTTGGTGCATTATCTTCATATTGTTCTTGGACAAATCCCTTCATTTAAACCCTTGGAAGATTACTAGTGGAGTATCTTCCTTTGAATTGTCTTGAAGTTTGTAAGGTACTAGGTGGATTTTCTAGGGTTTGTAGTGGACAACCCTCGATATTACCCTGGATCTACTTACATCCTCTCAAGGGAGGTCTTAGTTGACCCCATATGCCCAAAAAAATTAGTAGGCACTAGTCTTCTCTCATCCAGTCAATCTAAAATTCAAAACTTTATTTTTTATCAATGTTTTAGGGTAAATTTAGGGTTTTGTTTAGTTCACATTTAATTTTCAGCCAACAAAAATTCTAGACGTCTAGGGTTTTCATGCATATTTTGACCTAAAAATTCTAGGGGTTTCTTGCATATTCTTGACCGAAAATTGTAGGGTTTTCTTGCATGTTTGACCTAAAATCATTTTATTGCATAAAATTTGCTTTGCTGATTTATATTATTAATTAGGGCTAGATGTCTTGTTTTAATTGACTGTTATATGCCTTGTAATTTTCTACCGGTTTATAATTTATTTTGAGGGCTAATGTGAATTGTTGTTGTAACTTGTTTACTGCCGTAATTTTCTATCACTTATGCAAGTTTTACAACAACCATTGGTAATTTTAAGATTTGAGTGGTCTGTGGATTGTTTTGCATTAGATTGTTATGTGATGAACCCCCTAAATCAGCCTTAGAACACTTTTATCGAAATTTGGTATTTACTTTGAGTAACAACCTTATCTTTGACTTGATTGATACATCTCTTTGGTGGTGAATTGGGTTGATACTTAGGAGTCCTTCGACTTGATTATCTCTTGCCTTAGGAGTTCCAAGTCCTACTAGGGAAGCCTTCCTTGTGTTGGATACAACCCTTCTTTAAGAAGAGGGAAGTTGTTGCCTAGGTGATAGTGGTAACACTTCCAATGTTTTGCTAGTCTTTGCATCTTGTGAAGGCTTTGAACTAAGGTGCTAGATTTTGTGGTAATAGGTCCCATGCCTAAGCCATTAGTGTCCTATGAAGTTGCTTTTGAACAATTGAACTTTAAGCACATCATAGGAATATCTTCTCAACATGAGGTGTAGTCAGCCTACTTACAGGATAAAGCACATGGTCGACTATGACCATAGTAAAAGACAAATTTTAATTTAGAATATTTGTTTTATAGAAAAGAAAATGAATAAAGCAATCAAGTTAAAAAGTTCATAACTGCCAAGAAAGGAAGCCTAGAAGTCACAAGACAGTTATGAACTAAAAAGCTATAAAAGAAAGTTGACTGGTTTTGTAAAGGGATTTTTGCTTGTTGATACTCTGTAAACTCTTTTATAATATTTTAATGAGAAGAAGATCTCAGGGCCAATTTTGAGGGAGGAGTATTGGTGTCTAGTACTATGTATGCTGAGAACTCTTTTTGGTGTTTATGCTGTTACTGGGATCACTGTAAGATTGTATTTTTCTGCTGTAGACTTTTATGCATGAAGATTATTATAGTTCTTGCTTTGCTTTTCTGAAATGTTTGCTTTGGCATGGTGAATGCAAGGTTGTGGATGGTAATGCAATAACAAACTTTTCTGTTTTTCTATCTCTGTCCATATTCATATGTTTATGCTTTTCTTGAATAGATTCCCGTTCCTGAAATGCTCATACAAATATATAACTAATCTTGTATTCACTGGTTAAAATACGCTCCTAGCTAGGAAAGATAAAATAGAACCACACTTTGCATATGGATTAAAAGCATTCTGCATTTTGCACTTCATACTTCATTTCACAATCAATGGTAATGATTGTTGGGCCATAATCCAAATGGGTTCCCTTAATGGGTTCCCTATTTCAAACGATATGATGTCTAATTGGGACTTTACATTGGGGAGAACCCCTGCTATTGAGTAGGGCACTTTTCCTGTGCCAACACATCCCCTATACTTAGAGGGTGATATTTATGATTGGTTCACTTGATGGTCAAAGAAAACTACAGAAGCAAGGAAAATATGTTATTGAGAAGCATCAAGGTTTTACATTAAACAACTAGGTCAAAGGACTTCAGAATATGCCGCAAACAATGCAAAGGGACCTCACGAACAGTCAAAGGAGGAACGAAGTCAAGCCCTTAGAACCAGACACAGTCAAAGTTGATGCTGCCAATGAAACATGCTCAACTAGAGAGAATCCAATTTATTTTGCTTCAAGGATAGAGCATTCCTTATGGAGGTGCAATGTAATAAACATAATTATAATAAATATTATAAATAATAATAATAATAAAAATAAATCTAATTAATAATAATAATAGAAATAAATACTAAATAATAATAATTAGATTAATGAAAGGTCAAAGGATGCACCTCTTATATTGTGACCAGTGAATGCATATAAGTTCACCATCATGAGGCTCATTGTAATCATCATCATCTTATCAATTATTAATTATTCTATATATATTCTTATATATTTGCATAAATCTTTTGTCAATCATGATAAACAGGAATTCTGTTTACTACATTTTAGGCATGAAAATTAAAAGAAGAATTTAGTTATATACAAGTGTAGTTTCTTTCATGGGTGGTTATTATGGAAGGAGGGTGATCTTTTGAAGGGGTAGTTTCTTCATACACATGCTATTTTCACTCAAAAAAGGAGTGTTATACTTGGAGACTTTTATTTTTACTTTCATTTTATTTTCTATCTAATCATTTTTCTTCCTCGTTCTTTTCTCATTTTGGTTCTATATATTGTAACAAGCAAAGAGAATAAGGGTTCACTTTTCTTAGGCGATATCTTGAGCTTTTAAGCTCGTGCTTTCCCCTTCTCCTTTGTTTCTTTTTCCTAGAGAGATTGAGATTGATTGCTAGGATGGAGTCTCTGTGGTGGTGATTGGTTATGTTGGATCATTACTGTTACTATTCCATTTAGCAGAGTTGATTTGTGCCTTAAGAATATTGTTGTCCAAACTTGTCAGAACTTTGTTCATTCTACAAATTTTGATAATAAAGATATAGTTTTTCTTGGTGACTACTATAGGTTCTTTATGTGTGAAACTTCTATTTTCTTAGATTTTTCATGTATTATTGATTTTGACAAGTTTGAGCGATAGGCCTTGGATTATCTTCTGTGCGATTCACTTTCTATTGTTTTTTTATTTATCTTTTGGCTCCATAAAGGCACTGGTTTACTGATTCAAAACTCTTGAGTTTGCATATAAAACAAATTTTTACATTAAAACATTGAACACTTATTTGGGGGTGCAATTTTCAGGGGCTCGCTTTAGTTTGAGACATGCTCTTCATTCTGGGGTCAACAAGGGTTACAAATCCTTAGCCATTCTCAAGAGACCGTGCTTTCGGCACCACTTTCAGGACATACAGTCCAAGATGTTCCTCATGGATGCCCTTGTTCAACACACAACACTTTATGGCTTAGAGGTTTAGAGGCCTTGTTTGCTAGAGTTTGATTGGGCTTCAACGGTGAGTGGTGAGTGTGCAGACTTGTCTCCTTCGATGCATCATCAAATGCAATCAGACAATACCTCAGCTCATCATTCTTGGAGAGTTTGGTGCCTGACCACTCCAGCCTGAGGTTGTGTTCAACCTTGTTTCACTTCTGCATCACATCCTAGGTTTTGCCAACCTGGTGAAGGGACGAGACAGGTATCCACATTTGGTTTATCATTCATCGGAGTCCACTGCTTCAACTAGCAATTCGGGTCATGCATGATGTTGGTTTGCAGGGGTTTCAGATCTTTTGAAGTTGGTGGATATTTGGATGGACCGACTCCCTCCATTTAGATATTCCTTGAATGCACTTAGACATCTCTTACCTACTAGGCAGGAGTTGAATAGGATCACTGAGATGACATTTACAAGTAGTTTGTTTAGGTCACTTGGACATACCCTCAAGGTGGGTTCTGTTCAAAGATAGCCTTCTACACTAAGCATTTCATCGAGGTGAGGGACGAGCTCATCATCCGACCCCCATACACATCCCAACATTGGGCGCACTCTCTTTGCATTCCCTTGGGCTAGTTTCGACTGGGCTGTCATAATCTTTTGGTTGAGGCGAATCACCAAACTGACTGATCAGACAGGATTTACTAGCTGTGCCGTCATTGAGAGGTCGAATCAGAGTAGCACTTCATCTTTCACTGCCCCTTCTATTATGGGATCCGTGGATGGTTCTGTTGTCTATTCTGGGGGAATTCATACCCTCGTCAGTTTCTCCAGGTACCTTAGCCAAAGATGTCCGGCGTTATACTTGAATGAGGCTTTCAGGCTCCATTCTTATACTCTTCAGCCTCCTTCTAGACCAGATTCCACCTGAAGGATTACTTCATTCTTTATGGTATTCCCATCAGCTAGGGACATCAAGAGACAAATAGATAGCGACATTATTTCCGACTATAGATCAATGCGGATTAGAGGGGTCATCTCCCATCCATAGAGACCTCAGTTGCATTGCCAGATAAGATCCATTACTAGCAGGTAGACGGGACCAACAGAACTCTAGTGGGGGGTGATCCCTTCCATACAGTAGCCCAGTGGGTGGTCTAGATTTTCCCTTAGCTCTTCTTCTGGAAAACATTCTATGCTGAGTTTCCTTCATTCGGCCTTGGATGTTAGGACTCAGGAGAGATTGATTTAGTGGACCATGATATACTTACAACATCATCCTTATTTGTTCTCCAGTTCCTGAATCCATCCCATCTATGCATCTTCTTCCCAATGTAGCTGTCCATGCTTATAGTTTAGGGCTCTTTCATGCTTTAGCATAGAGTCATACTTTACTCTCTATATCTTGCTCTTTATAGGAGCCATTTAGGTGCTCCCGCTTTGTAATGACATCATTGTACTCAGCAGTCCCATTGACCTACTTTTGTGGTCATTTGTTGGACATTAATAAAATTATCTTATCTTATCTTATCTATTTGCATCCGAGGCATATTAAAGTAGGCAAGGTTTCATTCTGTTTGCATCTATTTTCATTCTGTTTTAGATAGACTACAGCAAGTAAACTGTAATTTTAATTTTGTCACAAAAACATAGATAAACTGTGTTTTTTTCAGTTTTCTTGCCTTCAAATCATAAAAAATATAGAAAAATAAATTTAAAAACAACATTTAGTTCACTAGGACAATCATAAATTATCATTGTAATTTTTGTTTTTTGCATTTAAATTAGTGTGTTTTAGTCATATAGTTGCATTGGGTTATGTGTCCAGTGATAAATTAATTTTCTGCCTAGGTATCCGTGTCAATTCTGTGTCTAAACAATAAATTACAGCATTCTGTAAATTCTGTTTTGCTGCTTTATTTACATATTTATTTTACAGTGTAAATGCATTAGATTTCATTCTCTGAATTATAGGTAAATACTACATTGTTTTCTGTGTGAATTTTCAGTTACTTAATTACTTACTGTTTGCTGGTTTTCTACTCTTACAAACATTTTTATCTAGGACAGGAAGCTATCATTTTAATTTAGGTATTATTGACTGTTTATTGCATATGGTTTGACTCCTAAAGTCATCTAGGGATTCCCCTCTGTGGTCAACAAGCACTAACCCGAAGTGCTGGGAAAGAGTACATGGTGAGTCGTGACTGTAATATTTCCAGTTAACTTAGAACCGGACGGTTTCCAGTGATAACAGGCTCATTGGGCTAGATCCGGATTTCAGGGAGTAGAGCTATAAAAGGACTAAAGTACTATTTGCATCCTCATACGAATATACGAGTAAATTTTCTGATCCAACTAAAAGGGCTTTTTCTGTCTGAGAACATAAATGTTCTGATATGTGTCTAAAGTTTCCCTCAAAGTCAATAATGCAGTTCAGCGTTTGAACAAAACTAGTAAAAAATCTGCCTGGGAGGTAGTATGTCCTCAAGACTAGATTCCATGTAATAATCATTAAGTGTAAATAATAATAATCAGGGATGTTATGTGTCCTAGGGAGTCTTTTTTCTTGAAGCACAAGAGGAAACAAAACAAAACAATTGACTAAGTTTGGAGAAATATTGATGCATTGTAATAGCACCAATCCACCCTAGTGCAACTTTTATTAGATATAGCTATAATAGGATAGGATAGATTTGTTTATATCATGATTTTCTATGAGTAGCTTTCATGCTCCCACTTTGTATTCTCATACCGATGTACTTAGCAGTCCCATTTACCAATTTGTGGTCATTTGTTGGACATTGATAAAATTATCTTATCTTATCTATTGGCAATATTCTTGAATTAGACTTTTCTTATTATTATCCCAAGTATGTCTTTTCAAAGAAGTTGTATTAAAATTTGGATTCTTTCTAATGTAAGCAAAGTTTTGTCTTTTTTCAAACCAACTCTACGTTGGTAACTTGATTGATCAGAGTAACACCTCCCGTGGTTGGGATGATGACAAGGTTCCCTTGTAAAATGTTTTTTCTTTAGACATTCCCTATTAACCTTAAGTTGCATGTTAATATTTCTGTTGGATACTTAAGTTTATTTGTTAGTGGATAAAATTTGTCAATGACGACAAATTGATTTCAAATTGAATTGAGTCTATAGACATTTCTTTTAATATCTTCTTTTTGTACTTTTGAATTTGAAATTTTACCTTCCTTTTTAATTGTTTGACTTCCATAATCAAGATCTGATGTTTTTTCATTGCGATTCATGAATGCTTTGAATCATGACATCTTGTTGATCTGGGGCTATTTTTCTGTAATGCAACAGCTTTCCATGATTTTATATTATTTATTTCAACATTTGTGTTTTTCTGTAAAGTAGTGGGTTAATAATAATGAGGTACTATGAGATAACCTAACATCTTCTCGCTACCAGCCAGAAAGATTTGCCAGAGGGTGGGAAATAATAAATTAGACATGCTCTGATACCACATGTGATGTACTTATTGTAGTGACTGCAGTGTTCTTAAAGAGCAGAATTGTTTTTAAAGAGCAATATATGAAGAAATGCAAACAACTGGAAATAAAAGACAGACAAACCAGAATATAGCACTTGCAGAAATAGAACCCTTTATTGATATGCCAAAAGGTGAGCAATGTTCACGTGCCTTTTCAAGGGGGCAACCTCCAATTGAGTAGGGCTCCAATACAATAATAATCCTTGACATCCATTACATAGCTTCCTACCTCTATAAATAATTTTTGACTGGCCAAACTCTAACGAATAGTGGTCCCAACTACCTCGCAGGGCTTATTCCATAAGGATGACCCTTTTACATTAATTGACGACACACCAACTACCTAGTGGTCCTTATTCAAAGACGATGGCCCCGTACATCAATTAACAGACCCCTAAGTACCTTAAGTAGGGAGGTTAGGGTAGGACCTAACAGTCACAGTATGCCATGTGCAATCATAGATGAACTCACAAGCCCATATAGTCCAACAGACATAAATAAATACATTAAATGATGCAAAGCTATGGTAATATGCAGTCAAGAAAACCGTCATATATATGACCCTAAGAGACATGACTATTCTAATGGATGTGAGTGAACATAATAATTATTAAGTGTAAATGGTAGTACTAGGGTATATTGCACACAATCTGACTTGCTGGATCATTGTGGCAAGCCAAGTTGGCACAACATCAAGATTCTAGATTTTGAATTGGATGCATAGAACTTTTAATAAGTCGAATTCCACCTCAACATTTTTCAAATGTAATTTTTATCAATAAAGTGGACACTCTAACATTGTGTTACAATTCTCAACATTCAACAAGGTAGTAAACTTATCCCACGTTGATTGACTTGAATTTAGTTGGGTTAGCCAACTTGTTTTTGGTTAGATCAATTAGGCATAGATGCAGATTGATTTGGACTGAAGAATTGGATATTTTCTTCTTTTTTCCTCACAGAGAGATCCTCTTACAGTGCAACAACTCTATTCATCCATTACTAGTGTCGAATGGAAGCACATAGATGCAAAAAATGCTTCAATTGACCAACAATAATACTTTAGATGATATTTTTCAAACTTTGTTGTCTAGACATTTACATCTTTGAACGATCTTTGATTCAAACAGACATAATTTGAGTGTATTCCTTTCTTTTGAATCAGGATGGAACTTGGAGCCATCTAATGTTTTTCTCGGATTCAATGGTCGATTGAACTTACATAACTTCATTTTGACTTGAGTAATGATCAATTTTGATCCCATAACATATTCATTATTTTGCTATCTCAGATCCATTTAGTGATAATATTCATTATTTTGCTATCTCAGATCCATTTAATGATAATATTCATTATTTTGCTATCTCAGATCCATTTAATGATAATATTAATAAGTTTCAAAAGTTGTCTGGTGTCTATTGAAGTTGTTTAACAAATATACTTTCTTCATCCTAAGGCATTCCTATAATCAATAGCAAATTCACAAACCCTTAATGTTTGTAGCTTGAGAAACTAGACGTACTCAATAACCTCATTTTGTAACATGAAACATTTCTTAATTCTTCATATGACAGTGTTTTATTGGTACTTGATAATCATTTGCTAGATTTTTTACATATTTGTATTCAGTAGAGAATCTTATTGCATGCCAACTGAAAGCATATCCAGGAGCACTATAAAGAATTCACATGCAATGCCACTCATCACAATCTACTCRTTAACAATTTCCCATTATAAATTGTCACACTTGAAAATGAATCAACATCCAAAACGAATAATAGGAATCCAAATATGAAACCAAATGAAAATGTTACAACTAGAATTTTGCAAATCTTTTTATGTAATGATTTTCTTCAAATTACATCATTCTCTTCATTTTTTTTCTTCGTTGTGTGCCTTTGCTGTGTTTCTGTCGCCCACCCACAATGGTAAAGCACATAAAATCTTCATTATCTTCCTCTGAGTTCGTTTAACAGATTGCCAATGGTACCAAAATGGTGGCAACACCAGCAATGAATAATAATTGGAGAAAAGCATATAACATGTGTTGGTGAAATGATTAGCATGAATATTTATGCAACTTACAAGGAGTTGCGTTGGTTATGTACCCAAATAATGAATATATCAAAGAATTTAAATATTCTAATGATAATGGCACAATAGTAATATTAAAAGGGAACCATACAACCATAATAAAAAGGTTCGCACAACAGCCTGATATGCAATATATCAAGTTGTATTGGAAGTCATTTCATTGAGGTAAAACTAATTATGGCTATGGCATTACATACAATATATTTAAATTATACGACTGGTTGTCATTTAATATTAGATGTGTAGTTTATGTTGTTAATTCATTTAAAGTAGTCATAACATCAGTCAAAGCCTCAAAATAATTATTAATTACAGAAGTTCGGAGATCTAGAGAATGTGTATATGTCTTCCTGATTTTAGATTAATTGAAAAACACTTCATGCATGAAGTGTAATTTACAAATTACAACCATAGAAATTATTTTTTAAAGGACTTGCCTAAGTTCGATGTAAAGTCATATCATCATGATGTTATTTTAGTTCTTTTCATTTATATTTATGAGGTCAGGGAGCTTATTGTTAAATTAAATATTAGTTTATAATGGTCAATTAGAAATTAGACTTAGGCATTAATAAAGTCAAAGTGACTTTAGGTTAATTTATTTTCTTTTAGGTAAGACATTTGCTTTTAGGTAAGATATTTGCTTTTAGGTTATATTTTCTCTTTATCCCACTTTCATAAAGTGGTTTGACTCTACTTGATTGTAACCTATATAAGAAAGCTATTTGCTCTCTTATTTCATTGATTGAATAAAGACAGATAACCTTATTCAAGTTATCTTGGTTTCTGTGTGTGCTCGATTTCCGTTACATGGTATTAGAGCGAGGTTAGGGCCACGGAGTCTGGGAGCGCGTGAAGACCTAGGGACTGCTGTCGGCAGTGATGGATCGAGGGATCGCCAGCGTAGCACACTCAAGGAGCCGAAAGGGTTTCGGATCAGCCGGAGTCGGGTTCATTTGATTTTTCGGTTTTAAAAGCCAGATTGGTCTGTTCTTACCTAGATTGGTGCCCAACTTCGAAGATCTGGTGTTTTTTTTTTACTGCTAATTTCTTGAGTTAGCAGATTTGAAGAGAAATTGGTTGATTTGGAGCTGGTTGAGGGCAGATTGCAGGTATTTTGCCATTATTTATCTGCTAAGTTCAGTATTTTACGATCATCTATGGCTACATTGACCAACATCATGTTGGAAGGCAACCAAAAGTTCTCTGGGAAGAACTACAATACCTGGAAGCAACACATGTTGGCCATTTTTGCGTACCGGTGCCTATCAGATGTTGTTCTGGGCACAAGTCCTCGTCCCACGGTTGCAGGTAAAGACTAGGACAAGTTTGATGGCCAAGACAGAGAGGTCGCGATGTTGATCAAATTGTCCGTGATAGATGAGATGCTACCTGAGGTTCAGAATGGGAAGACTGCTGCAGCGATCTGGAAACAGTTGAAAGAGAACCATGAGATTTCAGATAAGGTTCGAGCGTTCTTTTTAAAGAGTATGTTGTTCTCAATCAAGATGAGTGAGGGTGCCTCTCCAAGAGCACTTACTCAAGATCAAGGACATCCGGGAGCAGTTGGAGGCCATTGGTCGGAAGATGGCAGAGGAGGACATGGTGGTGATCACGCTGAATAGCTTGCCAGGGTCCTACGAGCACTTCATCGAGACCCCGAACATCACAGCTACAGATGTTAACCTGAAGTTTGGAGAGCTATCCAATAAGCTCTTGCAGCAGGACAAGTGGAAGAAGTAGTTTGGGAGCAGCAGTGAGACAGAGGGTTCAGAGCAGACCTTTGCAGCCAAAGCTAAAGGCAAAGGCAAATGGACAAGGAAACATGGTCCAGGTAATGATGAGGATGCCACCAAAAGCCTGAAGACCATCACTTGTCATTACTGTGGCAAGACTGGCCATATGAAGAAGCACTGCAAAAAGCAGTTGGCAGATCAGAAGCACAACCACAGAGGGTCTTAGCAGAAGGCCCATGTCGCAGAGCACAAGGAGGAGAAGGAGGCAACCTTCTATGCCTTTATGGCCTGTACACAAGCAGATCAGTCCAAGTCATCTGGTTGGTTTGTTGATTCAGGCGTATCCAGGCATTTCACCAATCAGAAAGATTTGTTCATAGAGTTTACACCTAGTCCATCCAAAGACTCGGTGATCTTCGGTGGAGGGGAGGAGTATAATATAGTCGGCAAGGGGAATGTTCAGATTTCCTTCGGAGGAAAGATGCTTATG
>JASDQU010241086.1:177426-187823 GCA_032191745.1 Picea mariana | reverse complement strand
AAATCTCTGTGTGGAGAAGGACAAACTTCCTCCTCAACTTTAATGACCTGCTTGTTGACCTCTGACACCTGAACAGGGGCTTTGCCCTTTGTCTTCCTACTGGTCCCTGCTTCGGTAGCACTGGTAGGTGACAAAGAACTTACCCTCTGTGATTGAGGAGTGGGTGCTAATCCAAATTAAAATGAGAGGTAACCACAAAATGCTCCCATGAAATATCTTTCTTGCCCAATTCCTCAGATACTAGCATTCCGATTAATCTAGAGTAGAAAAGGCTATAATGCACATCTTTAGATTTGTCCTGTATCCTGTCTGACATTTTACCTATACTCCTCAACAAGTAATAAGGAATATTCATCTCAACCATACCAGTAAAATGTAGCAACAATCTTATATGGTACTGGTATAATGTCTTGAATCTCCCTTCACAAGTAAAATATCTCTGTATGATCTTTAGTAGTCTGTCAAATTGTTCAATCAATTGACTCCTTGGCATACTTTTGGACAGGTCATTGGCTTGATATTCAGGTTTGAAGAGATCTTTTGCATAAGATGAACTGAAAGCCATGGCTTTGAACCACCTTTCACCTGTAATGGGGATCCCTGTTGCAACTGAAATGGAGGCTTCAGTCACTTCAAACTTCAAATCCCCAACCTTAGTTTTCTTACCATCAAACTGCAATGCAAACTGTCTTGCTACCTCTGGATGGCCTCTCTGCGTGTTCAGACAAAAGAAAAGGCACCCTACTCTTTGAAAGGCCTCTCTTTCCATGTGTTTTGTATTAAAAAGAAGCATGTCCACTGGTTCTGTTCTAACTATCTTGCCTCCTTTATGTGCCTTCTTCAATTTAGGGGTATCCATGACTCAGAATGAGGGTTCTTAAAAGGTTTGGTAATGCTCAAGAGACTTTGAATGGGGTTTCAAATATGCAAGGCTGACCCTATGCAACTGAGTAAAACGTTTAATTTCGAGATGAAAGAAGGTAGGGGAAGCAACAAGAGGTTTAATTTTGCGATGAAAGAAGGCAGGGGAAGCAACAAGAGGTTAAGCAGTGCCTCTAGGTAGCGCAACACATATGCAGAGGATAGACTAGTCTAAAGCTTGCAACTTCAAGGGCTAAGGCAGACAACAAAAATCTGACTCATATACGGGCCATGAGGTTTACAAGTCTAAAAAAGAGAGGAGATGAGGCTATTATACAAAGATGAATCTTTTACCGCTGTGCAAACTTGACAAAACAAAAACCCAATCACAAATTTCCTGTGAGGATTAATACGCAGAGGAAGTAACAGTGGATACCTGCATAGTAGATACCTGTTGAGCTCTTCAACGCAATCATAGGATGAAAATGAGGAAACTTCGGCCCTGGAATCTCGCACAGTAGTAAGATTTGGTTGACATGCGGTCACCTAATCAGAACTGGAGAATTCACGCAGCGCAACACTGTTGAGTTTTCAAAATTAGAAACCGTTATCAAGGAACATAAATGCAAGATCTTTTGAAGGCACTTTAACCGACTCCTAGCACTGAAAACAAGGGATATGGTATTGGTCATAGCAATCATGACTTGTGGTGGCGGTATGATAAATGTGACAGGCGCTACGGAACTGCTTGATGAGTAGGCAACACTTCCAATTCAAAAATATGATTAAATAGGTAAGCGAGGACAATGAGGCATTCTTGTGAGGTCATGAGTGAGGAGAGAGGTGTGTCACATCAGCCTGATCATGGGAGGTATCGACCTAGGGCCAAATCATGAAAGGGATCAAAAAGAATAAACCATGAGCTAAAAGGGTTCAAGGATAAAAAATCAAACTGAGGGTCAAAACATGAGCTATGACTCAAAAGTTTAGTCATCCAAGGGGTCCTAACAAACATAACTTTAAAGGGATGAAAAWTTATTTAAAAAAAAATTAAAATCTAAGGTTTTAAAAAAGGTAAAAACAAACTAAAAGACTCAAGGMAATTTAGTGTGATAACACCACACATGCCACTTGGCACACAACTGCTTCCAAAGTGTCCATCAAACRCTAGGTGATGTCAAGGGTCACATAGGTGACGTCATGGGCCTTCCAAGGAAAACATGATAGTGGGAAGACAAGACCCCCCTGGGTCCAGGCCTGCCAGGTTGTGTCTGGTGGAACGTCCTCCTCTCTCTTYGGTGCAAGCCTTTGACATGTGTATGCCCTTGACTGGGGTCTCAACATCCATATGGTGGGATTTTAGCCCTATGGAGGTCCGAAATAATCATCTCCCCATGKGTACCTGGCCGTCGGGTGTGGCCCTRCAACAACAAAAAGTACGTCCTCCATGGACTCATAAGTCACATGGATCATATCAATGTCAATCACATATAATAATCAAGTTATCTAAACATGTGCATAAAACCCCCCTTTCCCGAACAAGTGCTCAAAGATGTTATGCTATTCTACAATCCAGGTTTGGAGAGGACGTCATGAGGCCCTATTGGGATAATTCTCATTGGATGTGGGATGTTTCTAGGTGAAAACAAATCCATGCCATGTAAGTGGATGAAGTGGTGAGGGATGTTTGTGCAATGGGTGCAGTGATGACATGGGAATGTATGGCTTACCTGTGGGTGCCTTTAAAGAGGGTGAGCTGCACCTTATCATGGATGCAAATGTTTTCAAGCCCATTCATTGCCTTTTATATTTTATCTTATTTCTTTTTATTTCAAGAGACTAGTTAGGGGACACTGCCTTGGCATGGCGACCAATGGTGACAATTTTAGCCACAAGCATTTCACGGAGATGAGAAGGTTGGATCATGATGAGACTCCCTTTTTCTTGGCGATGCCACCAACAACCACTACCCTGGCGTGGTGACCAACTGAATGGTAGTGTCATACCTATACATGCCCATGGACCTAATAGGCTGGCTTGTGATGAGACCCCCTATCCTCCAACTAGGTCTTGATTTTATTATTTTATGGGTCGCTCCATTTCTTGCTGAGAAGCCTTTTATTGCTTTCTCGGGGATCCCTAGGCGAAGCATATGAAGGTTTTTTTCCTTTGGATTTTATCTTTTGTCAACTACTTTTACCCTCTGGGCCTTTAGCCCCTTCTTCCCACAAGGTAAGGTACAACCCTTTGCTAGCTTGGCAAACCCAATGCCCGAACCAATGTATGGGATGGATGAGAGGGAAAAAGATGAAAAGTGATAAGTATGGCGGGAATGGACGATGACCTTTCATGAACCCACCCAGTGGAAACTCAAACTCTATGGGAACCAACTTGCTAGGGAATCCTGTCATTCTCCCCAGGTGTGGACAAGTGGAAAGGCATAATGTCCAAGCACACGTTAGAAATAAAAAGAATTAAATGCACATATTCAAATGTTTTGAGAATCTGAGTGACACATACCATGATACCCAGACTCATTACCTCATGGAGCAAGACCCATTGTTGCTGAAGGACCAGGTCGATGGGATGGATGTTGCTGTTGCTGACAAGATGGAGGCACTAAAGAACAAGGATGGACCCTCCAGGGCCATGCTCAAGTCAATATAGTTCTCGATACTCCATGTCTAGGACCTATGGGCCTCGAGACATAATCTCCTTAGTTATTCCTAGGCTAGGGGATAAAATCTGGCTCCAACTTGGGGACATGTGCTCACTGTAGAGCGTATGAGAACCTCAACATCTATGGCATGACCTGTGACCTTCTTGATCTCAACAAAAAACTATTATTAATCATCTGGGGTGGTGATATCACCCCTGGCTCATATATGGTACAAAAAATGAAAATAAGCAAGCATATATACAAATGGAAATACAACTACTCTAGTATGAAATGCAGATGGTATATACAATGTATGAAAATGCATACCTACTTACTTGCACCTACCTGTTGGTTGAATGCTAGGTGTAGTCAAATATCCAGTGAAACCATCCTAGTAATGTCTTATACTACCTGCCTCTGTGCTTCATTAGAAACCAGAACAATGATAAGTTAAGCACAAAAATAACATGAGTTAGAGAATGTATTGTATCATGGGAAATCATAAAGTCTAGATCATGGAGCTGGGAGGGAGGGACAAAATCATGCCAATTCACACTTTTAGGAAAGTTCTCAATCCATCTCAAAAAGGGATCATGAAAAATCAAAGGTTCTATAGACTGACTCAAAGATTCTGGAGGTTGGCTACCTTGGATGTCTTCACAATCTGAGGTCTGGGAAGGGACTAGCAAGGACCTAGAAGATGACTGAAAAATTATTAAGGGAAGGCCGAAAGACTGAGGTGACATACTTCTTTTTGAGGTATTCAACCTGCCCTTGAGTTCTAGGGTTTGTCTTAGAGGAAACTTAAGGCAAAGGACATACTTACAAAATACACCTTTAATGACATAGCAAGATAAAATAGTCGAAGGGGGTTGGAAAACATTATCACAAGGATCCTTCTCTGGGAAAACAATGTCCTTACCTCTATCAAGATCTGAGCACAATGGTGGTTGGTAATCTTCTTCATGGAATAAATCCAAGTTCTCAGAGGAATAATCATCAAAATCCTCAAGGTATGATCGAAAATCACTAGGAAAATATAGCACCAGGTCATCCTTGGGTGTTTGAAAAAGGTTTGTAATCATTCCATCTCCTTGTTTCCAATTGTCAAAATTAGTAACCTCATATGATATTTGTAAAGGGAAATTTTTGAACTGACCTTGAATGTCATAAATGAGATCCTCATTAGAACCAATCACATCCCACTTACATCTTCCAACATGTATGAACTCATCAATATTATCAAAAATGTCACTACCTTTATCATAACATGGAGGACTTAATGCATCCAAGGGCTCCTTTAGTACTTCCTCACTTTCCAAATCATAAAACATAGCATCATCAAAATCTTGGAAAGGGAAATAACTTACCGTGTTCGAGCATCGATGGCTTGGATGGTTTCATCAACTGGAAGAGGGTCCAGTACATCATCACCAAGACTCATCTCTTTGTCTTCATTATAAAATGAAGGAAATAGCTCTTCCAAAGGTTCCTTTACTTCTTCACCTTCTGAATCATAGAACAAAGTGTTATCAAGAAACTGGAAAGGAAAATGACTAACCTTATTCTCTTCATATTGTGTAGGAGAGATAGGATCTTGGAGAGCTTCATCGGGCGAAGGAGCGGTTACTAGTTATTCATMCTCATAATTCACTTCTCTAGTTAAATCTTCATTGCATTCTATCGAATCATGGGRAAAATCTTGCTCCTCTTCAAGGGGTTGACAATTTTCTTCATAAATTTCTCCTTCTATATCAGAGGGTTCTTGGTATTGACTAAGRTACAAATCCATGAGATCTTCCACAATATCAGTGGTGAATCCTTCATTCTCTAGGGCTACTGCGATATTCTTAAGGGCATCTTCATATGTTAGGCATTGTGGTTTCACAAACTCAATAAACCTACTGATGAAGTCTAYGAAAGATGAAATACCCCCATCTTTGCAACAACTCTTAAACCAATATTGCAAAAAGGATGGTAGAGAAAGTATGAATAATTTTACCAGAACATCCTCTGCTCCTAATTCTATCTCGCTTATATACTTCAAGAATTCTACAATGTGARCAATTGGGAGGCCTCCAAATATTGGAGATTTGATTGACCATTTTGTAACAAAATAATTTGGGTATCCTGAAAACTTTTGAAATCAATAGTCAGATACACTTGTTCCCAGGGCGCCATGATCCCATAACTTGGAAATATCACAGATTTGAGAGTAAGGTGGCACCTTGGAAAAGGTTAGTGGAGTCTCCAGATAATTTTATTGAAACTATCAAAGGGATGAGGGGATCACCTGTTGGACAACTGAGAGGGGTGGGCGGGGGGTGTGGGTGAATCAATTGTTACTGTGCTTAAACAATTATGCCCATTTCAAACTCTTTACAGAACATTCAATGACAATCAAAATAATGCAGGGAAGTAAGCAATAGAATATTTAACATCAATCATACACATGAAATATACAGAGACCGATATTTCCTGAGGAAACCCATAAAGGGAAAAACCTTTTCTTCTTGGTATGATAATTAATCTTTATTTTCTGTACATTATCATTCTTATGAGAACCAACTCCTTTTGAGGCTACCACCTCTGTTTTACAAGCAAAAACTTGCTGAGAGCACCAACTGTCTAGTTTCTCTAACACCTACTAGAAGGAAGCACCAACTCCCTGAGTGTTCCAGCACCAACTGGATGGAAGCACCAACTTCTAGTTGCACATGCACCAACCTGTATAATAGAGAACACTAGTTCTTCCTTGCACCACCCTACCACCCTGGTTTTTCTGGCTACAACCAGATGGAAGCTACAACTCCCTGTGTTCAAGMAACCACTTGAAAATCTGAGGACAACAGTCCTCCCTAGCACTTCCTACCACCCTGAAATATAAATCTTTKCTTTTCATAAATTTATCACAATGATATAGTATTTATCAATGGATTACTAGCCTCATCATTGTTCTACTACACTGCTCTGCTCTGCCTGCATTAGTGTCTTCATTCTTGCATCTTCTTGAGCTTTMTGATCTTCTACTGTGTCTCTGCATGCACAACTCGACTTTCTCTTTCTCTCTCAGATATGCATCTGTGTTCTATTTCTTTCTTCTACGCTTTATGCTCTGTGTATTATTTCCATTCTATGCGCTATGCCTCTTTTGTGCGTTTCAACTGCTGCAACCAACATGCTTCCACCCACATGAAATAACTCTCAACAGAAGCAACCATCTCTTCTCTATTCTGTGTATATTTATCATGCCAAATCCTCTGCCAGATCATACACCTAACTCTTTGTTCTCTCTGGCGATCATGCTGAGTCTGTTCTTCATCAATGGCTGTATCCTGAGATTCTTTGGCTTCTCTAGCAGTTATAGTCTTCGACACTTTTCCATCTGTCAATTGTCTCTATGATGAGTCTTCATCCCACTGGTAGTTACCTCGAGACTCTTCAATTCCTCTGGCGATCACCCTGAAGCTCTTCAAATTCTTTGGCAGTTATGCTTAGTGTGTTCATCATCAGTGGGCGTTATCCTGAGATTCCTTGGCTTCTCTGGCAGTCGAAACTCTTCGTCTTCTTTGTCAATTACAACCAGTCGTCTTTGGCTTCTTTGGCTTCTAAGCCCCTTCCTTCACGTGACCATTGGCGGTGACCGAACGCCTATTCAAAAGGCGCTTCTCGATCTCGGTCTAGTGAGCGGTAGCTCCTTTTCATGATATGACCTTAGGCTATGAACTTCACGTGACCACGCGATTGCGGGCGTGTCCATAGTCAGTTTGAGGGCAGCCCGCTTTTTGCCCTGCAATTCACTATGAGCCTCCACGCATCCTTTCTTCAAAACTGTGGTTTCGATTGCGACCCACTCATGAAAAATTAAGACTCGAGCATGTTCTGGCCCCGCAATGCGACAAGACCGTCAATCTTACAATCTTGACGGTGATCCTGAAACAGACGGATCAGATCGGACGGTTTATTTCATGAAAACAAATCAATGGTCAGATTTGATCCTTACATTCATCCTTTCATTGCTCAATCCGACGGCTAGGACTTAATCAAACATTGAGATGGATCACTGTCGGAACTTCGCCCTTTGGAACTTTGGTATTTCAAATTTTCAAACTTACACTATCCTTCCACTGTATTATGATCAACGATTGAGAATACACTTGAAGTGATCTTTCAGATCAGACGACTCGTGTCCTTGCTGATGTGGTCTTCTCACGTGGGTGAGACATGTAGGCAATGTAGTGGAGTGTGGAGGCAGAGCGTGGTAGTGGAGTGTGATGTGTAGCGGGTAGTGGAGTGTGATGTCAGAGTGCAAAGGTGGTATGTATGAGTGGTTTGGTGGTTTACTCAGAGGGGGGGTTAGGCGGTAAGTGGTAATGAATGAGGGGGGTCTGAGTTAACAAGAAGGTGACACGTATGAGTGTCCCACATGGAAAATACCACCAAATCGGACTCCCCCCTCCCATGGTTAAGGGCAAAAGGTTGGGGGGGTCCGATATGCCTTGTCGACCGTAGATCTGGGTGCCCGAATATCGCCCGCTGAGGTTAGCATGCCCTTCAACTTATCCTGTCCTTCCGCTTTAGAATGATCTGATGACTGCAATCTTCTTCGGATGATCGGACGATCGAGATTTATTTCGGCTCTCTGGGTCTCCAGGCTTCGGATATTTCAAATCTCAAAATGAAACTCTTGAAGTGAGATTTTTCCGGAGAGTAACCTCCTCACATCTTTATACCTGAAACAAATGACATTCGTTGGATTAGGATCTTAGATCAACGACCCGATCTATCTGCGATGCAACTCTTCTAGATTTTCCTGTCCTTCCACTTAGAATGATCCACCCACTGACGAAAATTCGCATACCTTGCTTATCCTATCCTTCCACTTGAAAATGATCCGACAACTGACGGGAATTTGGGTTTGATCCGACGGCTGATGGGTATTCAGATAATCAAATTCTCAACCCTTTAGTCCCGTTTATCTTACCCTTCAATTAAATTGATCCGACGACTGATGGATATTTAGGTGATCGTGATCTCAGATCTCAGCCCTTGCTTATCTTGTCCTTCCACTAATTCAATCCGACGGTCATCGCATTTTCTCCAGATTTGATGGTCCACATTCATTTCAGATTTCAAGCTTCGGGTAATTCAACTTTCAAGTTGCCAATTCTTTCGAAGTGAGATTCCCTGAACAATAACCTCCTCGCAACTTTTGACATGAACCATATGTTGTTCGTCGATCATGTTCTTAGATCGATGACTCAATCTATCTTCGGTGCTTCTCTTATTTCTTATCTCCACGAGGTGACTTCAACCCTTGTCCTTCCTCTGAACACTTCCAAGCCTCTATCCCTCCCGAGCTTGATTCCTTTTTCTGTACTTCGACCCTCGTCCTTCCTATGAACACTTCCAAGCCTCTATCCCTCCCGAGCTTGATTTATTTTTCCGTTTTCCATCGACGTTGTTGTTCTTTCCATCAATGACAAGCACATGCTTTCCTGTAAATCATGCCAACAATATCCCCCTTTGGCATTGATTGCAACCCTAAAAGGCTGCGCTATTCTGCTTGGACCTCCAACTGTAGCATCCATACCACACCTTTTCTCCCCTTTTGACATCAATGTCAAAGAAAACATGCTCCCCCTGAGCTGTTGCAATACCTTTTGGAGGTATCAAATATTCAACCAACACATACTCCCCTTGACAGGATGGACCCTCTTAGTTTGTTAATGGGGTCACACCCAGCTTCTGGCGTAGATACTGAAACTGACCTTTTGCAAGCGGTTTAGTGAAGATATCAACAATTTGATCTTTGGATGGAATATAATGCAAATAAACAATAATGTTGGTCACTTGTTCCCTCAAGAAGTGATACTTTATGGGTATATGCTTGGTCTTGGAGTGATATACAAGTTTCTTTGACACATTGATTGCACTAGTATTATCACAATGAATTGGGATCGGTGCAGTATAATTTACCTCCAAGTATGAAAGTGTTTGAATCATCCATAATACTTGGGTACAACAAGTGGCAACTACAATGTACTTAGCTTCTGTAGTCGATAAGGAAATGGAACCCTGCTTCTTGCTCAACCATGCTACAAGAGAATCTCCCAAGAAGAATTCACCTCCACTCATGCTTTTCCTTTCATCCATGCAGTTAGCCCAATCAACATTTGAATAGACTGATAATTGAAAATTCTGATTCATAGGATACCATAGGCCATAGTTCATTGTTTCTTTCAAATATTTGAATATTCTTTTGACGACTATCAAATGAATCTTTTTAGGTGCAAACAGATACATTCCTACCATTCCAACAACATGCATTATGTTTGGACGAGATGTTGTGATGTACATCAGGCTACATATCATAGACCTATATTATTAACTCTGATCAACATTAGGTGAGTCATCATCTTTGCTTAGCTTGCATCCAGTGACCATAGATGTAGAATCTTCCATTTGAAACCTTTTCAATATTTCTCTTAGATATTTCTCCTGAGAAAGAAATAGTCCTTCAGACCTCTGAGTAATTTGCAGACCAAGAAAAAATGACAGTTCCCCTATCATAGACATTTCAAATTCAGAGTGAATTACAGAAGCAAACCATTTTACCAGTGAAGCATTATTACTTCCGAAGATGATGTCATCTACATAGACCAACACAATGAGAAAATCATTACCCTCTATTTTGATATATAGATTGTTGTCAACTGTTCCTCTCTTGAACCCTTTGTCTTGAATATACTTATCCAATCTGTAGTACCAGGCACAAGGAGCTTGTTTCAACCCATATAAGGCTTTCTTCAGCTTGCAAACAAAGTCAAGGTTATCTGTCAGTTGGAAACCTTTTGGTTGTTCCATATATACTTTT
>JASDQU010241086.1:92359-105501 GCA_032191745.1 Picea mariana | reverse complement strand
AAGGAAGATAATCAGGCTCCACAACCAACAATCTCCCACTTGGAGACTGATCACAATAACTCCATTGTTGTTGTACTTGTTGGATTATGATCCACCTTCGACCTGGAAAATTTCTCATCTTCACCTTCATGCTTGAAGGCCAACTGAAACTGAGAAAGAACTCATTTTATCCCTCATTACTATCTTTGTTAATATGTTTGTAGGATTTTGGTTAGTATGTATTTTTTCCAACTTCAAATGTCCACCTTCCAAGACGGATCGTATGAAATGGTACCTGAGTTGTATATGCTTAGTATTAGAATGGAAGATTGAGTTATTCACAAGATGAATGGCACTCTCGTTGTTATAGTACAACATGTTATTCTCCTTATTCTTTCCCAATTCCTCCATAAACCTTTGTAACCAAATCATCTCTTTACTAGCCTCTGTAGCAGCAACATAGTATGATTACATTGTTGAAAGTGCAACAACCTTTTGCAGTTTCAAAATCCAACTTAATGTTGTTCCACCTACAGTAAAAGCATACCCTGTGGTGCTCTTGTTATCTTTATCACCTGCCATATATGAATCAACATATCCACGTAGAACAGTGTATGAACCTCCAAAACATAATGCATGAGTAGCAATACCTCTCAAATACCTGAGAATCGACTTTATTGTCTATCAATGTTCTTTACCTAGATTGTTCATATACTTGCTCACAACTCCTATTGCATGTAGTCTTGTGAAAACCATCGCATACATCAAGTTGTCAATTGTTAATAAATAAGGGATGTTGGACATGTATTATATCTCCTACTGTGTCTTGGGACACATTTCCTTAGTTAATTTGAAATGGCTAGCCAAAGGTGTACTAACTGGTTTTTCATTTTACATTCTAAACCTCTCCAACACCTTCTCTATGTCCTCACCCTGAGACAATGTCAGTTTGAAATTTTTCTTGTCTCTTGTTATTCTCATACCAAGGATTTTCTTTGTAGCTCCCAAATCCTTCATCACAAATGAATTAGTTAATTTATTCTTGAGAACATTTATATCATGTATATTAGACCCTGCAACAAGCATGCCATCTACATACAATAGAAAGATAATATAGCTTCAATTTTCTAGCCTTTTAAAATAAATACAATGATCATAATGATATCTATTGTAACCTATTCCTGTCATAAACCTGTCGAACTTCAAATACCACTGGGCCTTGGAGATTTCTTTAGGCCATACAAGCTCTTCTTCAACTTGCATATTAAATTATCATTTCCTTTGACATCATACCCTTGTGGTTGTTGCATATAAATCTCTTCCTTCAAATCCCCATGGAGAAAAATTGTTTTTACTAATTGTTCAAGATGAAAATCTTCTACTTCCACAAGACTTAAAATAGTCCTCATTGAAGTCATATTAACAAAAGGAGAAAATATTTCATCAAAATCTATACCTTTATTTTGTGCAAACCCCTTTACAACAAGTCTAGCCTTGTATCGTTGTTTTCCTCCATCTTCTTCCTTCAACCTGTAAACCCATTTATTCTGCAATGCTCTTTTTCCTGTATGAAACTGAACCAAGTCTCAAGTCCAGTTATTTACCAAGGATTACATTTCCTATTTCATGCCTTGCTCCCACTTCTTTTTTGTTTCTACCTGCATTGCCTCTTCATAACTTTCTAGTTCACCATAAGAAGTCAACAATAAATAATACAATGAAGGAGAGTATTGTTCAAGAGGTCTACCTAACCTAGTAGATGTTTTAACAACACTTGCAGGAGTTTGAGGTACATATTTCTCCTGTTGTTGTATATTTTGATTTTCGGGTACCTTTGGAATTTTCTTTTTAGTGATCTCATCAAGCACTATGTATTCTAGTTTTTCTTTTTCTTGTTTATTTCCCCGCAATTGATCTTTGTACATGACCTTCTCATTGAATATGACATATCTACTCTTAATGATTTTGTGATTTTCATAATCCCATAACAAATAACCAAAATCATTAACAATGTATCCAATAAAGGTACACTTCTTGGATTTTGCTTAAGCTTTGTTCTATTTCTTTATCAATATGGACAAATACTTCACAGTCGAAAGTCTTCATAAATGAGTAGTTTACCTTTTTACCTGTCCATGCCTCCTCTAGAATTCCACCATCCAAAGAGATTGAAGGTCTTATGTTTATTAAGTAAACATCAATATCTACAACATCTGCCCAAAATAGTAAGGGAAACTCTGCATGCAATCTCATACTCCTTGCACACTCCATGATTTCCATGTTCATCCTTTATGACACACCATTTTCTTGTGGTGTCCTTGGAACTACCTTCTCCCTACGAATCCCATGGTGTGAAAAGTAATCATCAAACTCCTTCCTACAATATTCACCTCCATTGTCTGATCTGAGACAATTCAACCTTTTTCCTGTCTCATTCTCAACCAAAGCTTTCCATTTCTTAAAAGTATCAAAAACATCATATTTTTGTCGAATACAATAAACTCAAGTTTTTCTAGTTGCATCATCAACAAAAGTAACATAATAGCGAGAGCCACCAAGAGATGATACATGATGAGGTCCCCATACATATGTATGCACAAACTTTAATTTTTCACTCTTCTTTACCTTTCCAACTTTGAGAAATCTTACTCTCTTTTATTTTCCATAAACAAAGTGCCCACAAAAATCAAAATCAATTTGTTTAAGATATGGTAACAAATTTATTTTGTGAAGTATCTGCATCCCCTTCTCACTCATGTGTCTAAGCCTATGATGCCACATTGTTGTATACACTCATGTAGAAGCTAAAGAGATAAAAGTGACAGTATTACCAGTACATAAATACAATGTACCTACCTTCTCTCATTTTTCTATCACCAATGATCCTTTGGTGACCTTCCACGCCTTATCTATAAATGTAGATATACAACCTTCACTTGCCAATTGCCCTATTGAAATTAGATTTTTTCTTAGATATGGAACATGGCTTACCTCTTTCAACAACCATTGGTTCCCATTCTTTTGTTTTATGTGTACCTTTCTCATTCCAACAATTTTGCATGGTGCATCATCACCCAAATGAACCTGTCCAAAATCACCTTGAACATAATCTAGAAAATGTTTCCTATGGGGTGTGGCATGAAATGAATCCCCTGAATCCACTACCCAAGACTCGTAAATATTATCTACAAAAAGAATCAAAGCATCTTGTAACACATCACCTGTTACATTTGCTTCTTTATTTTTCTCCTTTTGTCCATCTCTTTGTTTCTTTGGAGCTTTGCAGTCTTTCTTCAGACGTCCTTTCTTCCCATGATTCTAGCACTATCTTTCCCAGTCTAGATTTGGATCTTCCCTTTCTATAATTCCCACGGTTACCTGAGCCATTTCCTCTATCCTTTTGTATTCCCCTGTTCTCCATGGTCAATGCATTACCTGATGTCTCATATGTTCTTTTCCGCCGCACTTCCTCACTAAGGATAACACCAACAACATCATCAAATTTTAGAGTGTTTGAACCAGACATAGAGTTACTTACAGAAATGACCAAGCCATTCCATATTTCTAGCAATGAGCACAATATTGGAAGAGCCCCGACCTCATCATCAAATTCCAATTTTACAGAACTTAGCTTATTAGTAACCGTATTAAATTCATTTAAATGATCTGCAACAAACCTACCTTCTAACATCTTCATATTAAATAATCTCTTCATTAGAAATACCTTATTGGACACCAAGGATTTTTCATACAGTTTAGCTAATGCATCCATCAGCTCATTTGTTGTCTTTTCTTTTTAAATATTGAAAGCCATCGATGCTTCCAGGATCAGTCGTATTGTTCCTAGTGCCTTTCTGTCAAGAACCTCCCATTCTTTGTCCTTCATGGCTGTCAGATTCTTTGTTATTCCGTCCAATGGTAGGAATAGATCCTTCTGATATACATAATATTCCATCTGCATCCTCCATAACTAGTACTTTTGGTCGTTAAATTTCTCAACTCTAAACTTTTCATCTTCCTCCATTGCTCCCACTCGAACCAGGAACCCTATTTTCCTGCGAATTACCTTTCACTCTGATACTAGTTGTTAGAAAAATAGGATTGCAGAGCAATACAATAAACAAATGCATAAACAAAACACATAAGATACACAATACAATAGAGACAAAAATATATGTGGTTCACCCAGTGTGGGCTACGTCCACCAGAGAAATTGTCAAGTTCTTCCTTTTTATTATCCAACAAAATGAAGGGATACAACCTACAGCTCAACCACTGTAACTTCCACTTTTTTTTCTCACAGACTCCTCTCTCTGAATACAATATTTGCATACATACACATCCGCAATACAATTTCCTCATAAAAGAGGGTTTCCTTCTAGGGGAAAAAACCCCTAAAATAACTTCTAACGTCAGATCTACGACCTTATAATGAACGATCCAGATTGACTATGAAATTACAATATTTTGCAAGGAAAATTTTCCCAAAATTTCGCTTCGAGGGCCCTGCCCCGGAATCCCTCGCTGGGGGGCGGCTACAAAAATTTGTGTCACCCCCCCTGGACCCCCTAGCGACAATAATGGGGGGGGAATCCCCCCCACACCCTCCCATTAGAAAATGAGGTCCAAGCACGGCTGAAAGAAACCTTTGAATCATGAATATAATCAGGCTCCAAAATCAACACTTGTTTTGATAACTTGCTCATTTAAGAGATCAACATGTCACTTGTGGGAATTGAAACTGGGTAGGGGGAAAACAACCCTCAGCACAAACCACTCAGGCTAAACCTAATTGACAGTACTACTAAAATAATATATAGAACCATTTCTTTCAAATGGGAAAGAACCAATTGAACTATGAAGAAAATAAATTCATTTTTACTGTAGATAATCTATCATATTTAACACTAGTAATGACAAATGGAGTTTAAGTCCGATATATGAACTCATACAAATGATATCCACAAAAATAGACATAGTAAACAATCACAATGAATGTATATATTTTACTCTAGAAATCCAACCAGGAAAACCAACATTCAAATGGTTGTTCAGTGTATTTTGAAAATATCAAGTAACAATGTAACTCATGGCTCTATGGTCATTCACAACTCACACAACTCCTTCTCAATTGCATTATCTCCTCCTACCCCAAAAATACCCTTTGAAAGTGTAACTATAAAAATAAATAGGGAGAGTTGGGTTAATGGGAAGGCCAATGCCTCACCTTTCATTTCCCATTCCCCAGTCTTTTCTCTTCTATTATTATTATTATTATTATGATTCATTTATTACTCTCTCTCTCTCTCATTTATTTTTAAATTTCCATTGTCTTTAATAGTTTATCTAATGTTAATTAATCACATAATTACACTTGCAAGCACTGAGTCTCAACACCATTTTCTTGTTCATATCCATTTTAGATCACACCTCCACATTGAGAGGCTTTTTGGTCTCCTAAATATTGGAGAAAAACAATTTGGATCAATGTGCCTTCTGTCTAATTCTCTGGAACATGGATCTCACTCTTGCTCCTAGCTATAGCTCTGACTTTGGCTCTAGATCCAATTGTTGGCTCACTTGCTCCTTCAATGTAGAATTTTTCTCATTCATTCTCAGCTCTGAGCAATCTTCATATCCAAACTCTTCGATCATAACTCATTCCCATCTTCAGTGTCTAAGTCTCTTGTATTCAATCTTGGAGATGGTCTATCTAGATAGTCAATGAACCCGTGTCAAATTATGCTTATGTTTTTCAGTGTGATCCCAACAACCTTTGTCATCACATAGTAATTCCACAAGAGGATGTGTGGATTGCCTTCTTCTATAGGACCAATTTCTTCTTTCCATGGAAACAATTCTCCATTGTTACACATGATTACCAGTACTTTGTACATGCAACATCATTGTTTGAATTACTCCCTTGGTGTGCAATCATAGCACCTTCATTTTCCCAAAGAATTTGACAAATCTTACATATGTATGACTATAGGGGACAATCATCAATAGGTTATAGTCTTGAGAATGATGGAATTCCTCAATATTTGGATAGTAGAAGGATAAGGGGTTGTCATTGACCTCCCTGTGCTAGTCTCTAATACATCTCCATGAAGGGAAACTTCTTCTTGAAGATTGCAGGTAACAACTTAAGGAAGTTATGTGTGCAACTTATGTCCTAGCCACACTTTACTTCACAAAAACCTTTATTGTGAGTGTGATGCCTCAGGGCATGGCATTGGTGTACTATTAATGCAAGAAGGCCCCTTGCTTTTGAAAGAAACCAGCTTAAAGGAAAGAACTTACTCGAACCCATTTATGAAAGGGGCATATTGGTCATATTACATGCAGTTAAGAAATGTCGCCCTTGCCTAATAGGAAGACACTTCAAGGTAAAAATAGATCATGATATCTTGAATTACTTCCCAGAACAACGAATATCTTTAGAATAACAACAAAAATGGGTTGCAAAGATGCTAGGTTAAGACTTTGAAATTATCTACAAAAAAATGTGGTGGCAGATGCAATTTCAAGGAAAGACTAAGACATGGAGAGCTTATTTTGTGTTATTTATGTTACACCATTATATTGGGTGGAAGAAGCAAGGATAGAATGGAAGAAAGATCAAAAGGTGTCCAATATCCTTTTGGAATTGCACACTTCTATAGGAGGACATTTTGGGTTCCTTAAAACATATCACATAATCAAAAATATTTTTTTCTTAGAAGGTCTTAAAACTGATGTTCAAAAGTTTGTGGTTCAATTTTTGGTTTTCCAATAGAATAAAGGAGAGACAATCAAGACCCCGGGTCTCCTACAATCATTAACCATACCAAGTCAACATTGGGAAGAGGTTTCAATGGATTTTATTACAAGTCTACCCAAGTGCAAAGAAAAGAATGTCTTTATGGTAGTGGTGAAACGACTCACAAAGTATGCCCATTTTTGCTCTCTTTCTCATCCTTTTAAGCAAGTACAGTAAATACAACATTCATGGAAACATTTCAAAAGATACATGGAATTACCAATATTATTATAACTGATAGAGATCCAATTTTATGTTGAAATATTGTAACTTTGAAGAATATTCTACCTAAAAGGGAGTGTTGAATAATATTATTATATTATATTTATTTATTAGGCCCTATTGTGCCTTTGTAAAAGTCGGCCCTCTTGTTCCTTGACAATTAAATGTAAATTAAGAGGTAAAGTGGCAGGTCTGCCCAGACCTAATTTTAGGTTGGCCAGACCACTATTTATAAGGGAGTTCAGTGCCTCATTTGCTAACAGACCAATTAGCTTTGCAGTGCACAAGTCTTGGAGGAGAATCTACTACAGCTAAGTGTGATGTCAAGGAGGGTTCTTGATCTATGTCTTGGCATCTCTTGGATAAATAGTGTGCTACTCTTTCCTAGTGAAGGAGTAGAGGAGGATCTTCTGCCTTGTTTTTGGTCTATCTATATTGAGGAAGTTTTTGTTGGGTTTTCTTCCCCATTAGGGTTTCCCATGATAATCTGTAAGTCTATTGTTTCTGCGATTGCCTCTCTTTCAGTGATCTTATTTATGCAACTAATGTGCTAAATGATTATAATAATAAAGAAGAATCATAACTGCTAGTTGTATAAGTAAAACATTAACATGGTATTAGAGCAGGCCTGAAAGAGACCAACTCACAGTTTATAAGAAGTGACTAGCCTTGGTGCACCCTCTCCAAAATCCAGTTTTCAATATTGCAGTTGTTGCAAAATTAGAGTTTCTACATAAACCCTAAGTGTGACATTTTCCCTGTTTAAGGAGGACATTGGGGAAAGTAACCACATCTAGGAGCTCACCCTATGAGGGTGCATATATTCCCTGGATCAGAATTCCAAAATTTGAAGTTTGAAAAATTAGGGTTTCCTCATAAAACCCTAAGTTGCAGTTGAAGTACCAGTTGCAGTTGCAGTTGTAGTTGCAATATCAGTTGTATTTGCAGTATCAGATGCAGTATCAATTGCAATTGCAGTGTCAGTTCCTTCTTGCCAGTTCCTTTGTGCCAGTTCCTTCATGCCAATTGCAATACCAGTTGCAGTGAAATTTTTTGTAAGTGTTGGGAATGATTTTTATTGTCCTAGTGCGCCTTACCCTAGAAAATCTTCAACAAACTTTAAGTTACAATTTGAATCACCTTTGACGTTTTAAATTTTCGTTATTACTTGTCGCTGTTGCTGGATGGTGCCACTAACTACCAATACTGTCAGAGGTATGTACTTACATATGTTCAAATTGTATCATTATTTTAAAGGGTATTTGCAGGAGAAAGGATCTTTTATCTAAACAATAATCGTAGATCCAGAAGGATATCATATCCAACACATTCAAAGTAACAATGCACCCAAGGTTTGATTAATTTGATATGTCTCTATTTGTTATGGCATTATTGTGATCTTATGAACATCTAGGTTGTATTTTGATCTATTGAAGTTATGACTATCATACTAATCATTGGTCAAAATTAAATTCAAAGTATTAGATTGATTAAAGTTGAGATTATAGAGTTTATTCTCTAAACCCAATTTTCTGTCAAGAAAGCATATTATCTTAGTACAGAGGACAAGTTGAAGAAAATACTTGTCATCTTGAGTGAAGGAGACTCAGAAGAAAAGCAACACACTCATTCTTGAGGACAAGACTCCAAGATCCAGGTTTGATTGATTAAATTGATAAGATTCAAAGTTACACATATCAAGTTGATAATTGCTAAACATTATAGTTGTGATAGCAATCTTTGAAAAGTTTTATTATTGAATACTTGGTAGCATGTGAGCACTATTGATATAAAAGATTACTGTAATCATTCACTAGATATAACTAACATCTCCTATAGGATAAACTTATTGTTTTGTTTCCATGTTACCATGGAGGAATGATTGATCACAACACTAGAAGAGGTGTTTCTCTCATTCCTTATTATTGTATTTCTTAATTTTTACCCTTGTTTTAGGTAGGTCACAAGTGATAGATTTGAAGGAGCTACTGTGACGATTGTTCTCACTATTGTTTTTTCTTGTCTATTTTCTCTCCCTTGTTTCTCTTGTTCCAGAAAGGTCACGAGTGATAACCTCAAGGGAGATATAGTGACGGCTGCAGGAGGAAACATATTAAATGAAACATGGAGAAAACTATCCAAGTTGTATACATGACCGTATACATCCATTTACTGAAGAAGAAGTTACTTTTTCTAGATAAACAACATCTCATATGAAGACAGATCACAAGGAGAATAAGGCTCCAAAGATAACATAACAAATCCCTCTAGTGCAGTTGATCATTCTTCAGATCATCAAGAAAAGTTAGTAGAGCCAAAAGGGCCTACCCATAATCAATGAAGTAACTAGGAAGAGACCAACATGGTCCCATGACACTTTGGAGGATGCAAAGCCATATAGCATTGATGTTCCATATCAGAGGGAACAGATGGCTCCGAAGATTATATAGACTCAGAGGAAGTCAAGCTTCAAAGGTAGCATGGATACTTAGAGTGAGCCTGATCTCAGAGAGGATCAGATGGGAAAAAGAGATGTCTTCCAGGACAAACAGACAGATGCCATAAGTTGAGAAGACTAGATCGTAGCTTCAAAGACTTCTAGGAGATGTGAAATCTCTTGGGAAGATTCCCTTGTTTTAGTAACAGAGGAGGAAGCCAGTCAGAAGGACTGCGATATGGATTTTGCCTTGAGACTAGAAAGGAAGTCAGTGGTGACTTCCGAGATTGATCTAACAAATCAAGAATGTTGCAGATAACAATATAAATATGTACAAAGCCTAATTTGTGTCCAGAGGATTCTCCCAGCAAGAGGGAGAAGACTATGACGATACACTTGCTCCAGTAATCAGAAAAGGTATATATAGAAAAACCATGATCCATTAAAAGAAGTCGATGCAGTATAAGATTCAGAAGGAGCAAATGAATCTGTCATCGTGATGGAGTAGAGGATATACTCTTAGATTTCAGTGGCTACAATGAGAATAGAGCAGTCATTCTCAACTTCAGAAATAGCAGTTGCAGGTGTAGAGTCTCGGTTCCAGAAGGAACAGTTGCGGAAAAACTAGAGGACATACTCTCAAGAAGTGAGACAAATAGTGCTTTGCAGAAAGCACATATAACCAACACATGATTATGAAGATTGAGTTGCAGTTGAGAAAGTGTACTAGGTTGGTACAATGTGATGTGAAAATTTGGTTTTGAAGTACAGGAAAAGAAGACTCATGCAAATTGAAGAAAGCTCCAAGAGCTTGGTATGGAAAGATTGATAGTTTTATGATGAGTTTGGGCTTTAGAAAGAGTAAAGTTGATCCCAACCTTTACTTCAATATTGATAATGATGGACCAGTTATATTGTTGTTATATGTGGATGACTTATTCTTGACAGATGAAGAAAATCTCATCACAGATTGTAAGAAGAAGTTTGTCGTTGAAGGACCTAGGCCCGATGCACTATTTCTTAGGTATTGAAGTATGGTAGATCCCAGAAGATATTTTTTTTAGTCAAGGAAAGCATGTTGTGGAAATTCTGAAGAGATTTGACATGATGGATAGTAGAACCATGTCCACTTATATGGAGAGGAATATGAATTTATTGGCTAATACTTTGTCAGAAATAGTTGATATTACTCTATACAGAAATATGATTGGTTCATTGATGTATCTGACGAATACCAGACCGGATATATGTTTTTTTGTGAACACCTTGAGTCAGTATCTAGTGGAGCCTAGACATTTTCACCTTGTAGCTGCAAAGCATGTGATGAGATACCTTATGTGTACATTGGACTATGGCCTCTTTTATACTGGAGGTTTTGACTTCAGATTGTATGGCTATACTGATTCAAATTGGACTGGAAGGGATTCATATGAAAAAATCACTTAAGGATGTTGTTTCAGTTTGGGGTCAACCATGACTTCGTGGAAACATAGGAAGCAATCAAGTATTTCTCTCAGTACGGCAAAAGTGGAGTACATTGCAGCATGCTCCGCCAGTTGTAAAGCCATATGGCTTCGGAAGTTGTTGACGGGTCTATTTTGACCTAGAGATGGATGTTACCGAGATCTTTTGTGATAACCAGATTTGCATAAAGATGACAAAGAACCCAATGTTCCAAAATAATATGAAGCACATTGAGATCCGATACCACTACATTCGTGATATGGTACAGAAGGAAGTTGTGAAGCTCCAGTATGTTGGCATAGATGAGTAGGTAGCAGATGTGTTGACTAAGCCTCTATCTCATGTGAAGTTTGAGTACTTCCGAGACAAGCTTGGTGTAGTCCGAAAGGACTTCCCTCGAAAGGGGGAGTGACATTGATGATACTATGGTATCCTGACGAGCAACAGGGCAACTCGTTAGGATTTATATCCTAGGGGGTTGATCATCCCTGGACATATCTCGTAAGGTCCGGATGGACGGTCTGTCGGAGTGCCTATGTATGTATATACTTGATGTGGTCATTAGTGTGGCAACTCATTAGGATTTATAACCTAGGGGATTTTATTATCCCTGGACATATCACGTAAGGTCCAGATGGACGGTCTGTCGGAGTGCCCATTGTTGTTGTTGTTGATGCTCCTGTCTCATTCTATTGCCATTGAAGTTGTTGTTCCAGCGTCGTGTTGTTGATGTTGATGTTCCAGCTTCATGTTGTTGTTGATGTTGTTGTTCCAGCTTCGTGTTGTTGATGATGATGTTCCAGCTTCATGTTATTGATGATGATGATGTTCCAGCTTCATGTTTTTTATGATGATGATGTCACTCCAGCTTTGCCCTGCAGATGATGGTGATGCTCTGTTTCTACTGATGTTGATGATGAGAAAAACTTTTGATGACCTATAGATATGAAAGACAGTGTTTCAAATGTTGATGATGATGTCTCCTCCTCCTGATGTTGTATTGAGTCCAGTTAGTTGTTATTGATGTTGTTCGTAGAATACCCTTCTTGTTAAGGGGGAGTGTTGAAATATTGTAACTTCGATGAATATTCTACCTAAAAGGGACTGTTGAATAATATTATTATATCATATTCATTTATTAATCCCTATTGTGCCTTTGTACAAGTCGACCCTTTTGTGCCTTGAAAATTAAATGTAAATTAAGAGGGAAAAGTGACAGGTCGGCCCAGACCTAATTTTAGGTTGGCCGAAACATTATTTATAAGGGAGGCCAGTGCCTCATTTGCACACACACCAATTAGCTTTGTAGTGCACAAGTCTTGGAGGAGAACCTACTACAGCTAGGTGTGACATCAAAAAGGGTTCTTGGTCTATGTCTTGGTATCTCTTGGATAAGTAGTGCACTACTCTTTCCTAGTGAAGGATTAGAGGAGGATCTTCTGCCTTGTTTTTGGTCTATCTATATTTAGGAAGTTTTTGTTGGGTTTTCTACCCCATGAGGGTTTCCTAGGATATTTTGTGTGTCTCTATTGTTTCTGTGATTGCCTCTCTTTCAATGATCTTATTTATGCAACTAATGTGCTAAATGATTATAATAATAAAGAAGAAACGTAGCTACTATTTGTATAAGTAAAACATTAACATTTTCACTGGTAATTTTTAGACTGGATTATTTTCTTATTTGTGTACTCAATTGGCTCATAGCTCCCCATACCATCCTCAATCCAATTGGAAAACTAAGATCGGGAATAAATGCCTTCAAGGGTATCTTCATTGATTTGCATTTGATAAACAAACACAATGGGTCAAGTAGTTTCCCTTGGCAGAATGGTGGTACAACACTTCATTCCATACTTCAGTAAAAATGTCCCCATTTATGGCACTTTATGGCTATCATCCTCCATCCATCGCAACACTCTTGAGAGAGAAAGTGAAGGTTCAAGCAGTGGAGGATGACATAGAGCACCAACAAAAGATTCTCCAACTATTGAAGCACAATTTGGCTATAGCACAAAATAGGATGAAACAACACGCAAATCAACATCGCAATGTAAGGGAATTTGAAGAGGGGGATTGAATATTTTTTAGGCTACAACCATACAAATAGATGTCCCTCACGCAACAAAACAAGGACAATAAATTAGCACCCAAGTATTTTGATCCCTATAAGGTGTTACAGAGGATTGGAAGTGTGGCTTAAAAATTGGAGTTGCTTCCATATTCACGTGTACATCCAAT
>JASDQU010241086.1:51028-62367 GCA_032191745.1 Picea mariana | reverse complement strand
TCTCATTAATTCAGTAAGACGGTGAGATTACAACTGCAGAATAAGTCTCTGGTTCGTAAGGTGCGAAAAGACAGGTAAAGAAAGCTCTATTAATGGACCTTTAACACCTCCTGCTTGGATGAGGATTGCATTAGAATCTGGCTTAGAAGCTGATGCAGCGCAATAAATAGAGGACTAGGCGGTGGGGTTTTTTAATATATATTCACACTATTTAACACTTATCCGGTGGTTGTTCATGGTTGTCAAATATCAGTTGAATGTCAGCTGTCAAATCATAGGAGAAGCATTTATGAAAGCATTATCAAAGCAGCCTTGATACATTATGAAACTATAGGCAAATTATTTATCTAAGCAGCAAGAATTGCCTGGGAAGAAGCGAAGCCGGCAATAACGCTTCAAACTTCCCAGCCAATGAAATTGTGACAAATCCACAAATTTATTATTAAAAAAATAAGCTATATATATTTCCTATGTTAAACATTACCATTTCTACAAAAATTTCGAAGTCAACTAACAACTAATTGAAAGTCAGTGATGAACTCATCGCTATAGTCCCTGCCCTTGGCCTTCCGGCAGGGACTAATAAGATATATAAAAACTTAATAACAATATTAAAATGAAATTCCCCATTGATGAGAGTTTGATTGGTGGAATAAGTCAAGCAATATTCCTAGAACATAAATCTTATAATTTTAATAGTTTGCTGTAAGAACACAACTATACTCTTCAATATTTGCATTCAATATTTCTTTTCAGTGACAAGGAAATTATCAAGTATATTTAGAATACAATGGTTGTGGAAATTGTTAAAACTCATTCACAATTTAATCTTTTACAACTGCAATTTCAAAAATAAAAATACTGTATCCGGTGAGTTGAATTTCGAAGATGATCTCTCGCGATCTCGCTCCATCCGACTCCTACTTTCTAACCGCTAAGATCTCACCGGTACCTCCCATCCAATGCTACAGGTACTCTTCTTCCCTCGTAACGCCCTGAGCCACAAAGGGGCCACGCATACAAACCAAAGAAAAGCTAGCTCCCATCTTGCCTCGCAAGGTCGAGCTACCACTCTCTATTCGAGCTGGGTATCCCAACTCCCACAAGAAAAATCAGTCAAGAAAAATTCGACAACATAACCTTACGCATACCGGTCGTGATCCATTCCCCTTCTCTGCCATTTATTTTAAAGAGTTATCTTAGTGTCCATTTTCCAAAATGCACGTTAAATTATTTTTATTAAATTTTTATTAGGAAATATTCTCCCCTGTACACTTGTCACCCAATCCCTTAGTTGCACCAGAATTTCATTTAATTAATTAAATTAAATTTCCAATTTTCCTCAGCCACCTAAAAGCGTTCCTAAAAACGCTCCTTGATGTCCCTTTATTCTCTCAAATTCCTTTAATGACTGACGCCTTTTTTAAAGCTTAGTTGAGTTCCAATTAGGAAATTTCTCTAGACTAGATTCATTTATATGTTTCACATTCCTTTTTCATTTAATTTCCCTTTCCAGTCTAAGTTCCAAATTAACATGTCTTTGTACTTATTAGTAATTAGTTTTTAGATCATTTATTTCTTCTTTAAATTCTAAATTTGATTTTTCCTCATCCCCCCTTTATTAATTGCTTAATTAATTTTTAGTCCTCATATCCTAACTTAGACCTAGGCTTTAATTTCAACTAGGATGAACAATTTTTAAGGGAAAATTTTCATAATTGATAAGCTTTACTCATACAACATCTATTTTAAGGCTAACCACGTCAAACTAAAACATTGTTTTTTAGGCACCTAGGTTCATTGACTCACCTGTGTTAAAAATCGCGACGTTCCCTTTAGGACGCACTATGTTCTCTAAGGGTGCCACTCGCCTTTATTCATGTTTCATTTATGCGACGTGCCCTTCAAGATGCAGTATGTGATCCAAGGGTGCCACTCTCCTTTTGACTGATTTTGGTAGATGTCCAACCCTTGGAGTCAATACTAAGGGCCTCTAAGGAATAAGGACCCCGCCTTATTGCACGCCCCTTAGAATATTCGTGAGCGACTATTTCAGTCTTCCCTCACGACATCGTGGATCTCTCAAACTAGGTAATCATTAAGCTATAGGTCGACCCATGGCGGGAGTGCTATTAGGCTTTGGAAAGGCTGCTGCCACACCTCTCCCTCAATATCTTCAGTTGTCATGCATGACCCCTTTACTCCAAATGTGAGTCTGATTAGCAAGCAATCGCCAACCTGCATCATAGTATACCTAGTCATATGTCACATATGCAATAACATAACTACTCAAACCATATAGAGTCCACTCCCTGAGTCAATTCGGAGTCCAAGGAGGTCCATTGATGCCATCAACATCCTCAATCTATCAAGAGTCCTGCACAATCAAGAGAAATCAGTCAATATCACTTGTCTATACATAGTTACATAACATCACATCACAATCCACAATCTCATCATCAGAATCCATAAGCGAAGAAGACAATCATATAATGAACCGAATCACTTCCACACAAGAGTCCTCAAAGAATAAGTAACATCAGGTGTGTGCAAGAGAGGTATGTTACATACACCCCCTCTTGTTTTAAACTTTGTCCCAAATTTTTCATAGTATACAAGTGCATAAATAAAGTATCTAACAATATCTAAATGTCTAGCTATAAAAAAAAAATGGAAATTGCCGACGCATATCATATGCGTCCTCCCAGGTAGTTTAGTGTGGACTATAATTGTTCTACTAGACCTTGACCTGATCAATTATTCGACACCGTAGCAGTCAAATGTGATGGTCCAAAATGCGGATTGGCTCCACCATGAACGCACCCTCGTCTGATACCTGCAAAGAACTCAATTAAATCACATGTTCAAGATCGCTAACATAATGTCTCAAACAGATACATGAAGAACATTGTTTATATGCCTCAAGAATGAGGCACGACTAGTCGATAGGCCAACTTCATAAATGGTCAATGCGATGTGCATCAAAAGAACTCTTCTGTCGATCTTGTGTTTCTTCCAACCCTTTTATTATCATTTGTAATTGTTCTTCTGTTTCTTGTATCACTTCCGGTCCCACTAGGACCCTATCCTCAAGTCGATCCCAGCTCAATGGCGTCTGACATGGTCCCCCGTAGAGGAACTCAATGGTGCCATCTTAACAATACCTTGATAGTTTTTGTGGTATGAAAATTCTACCAGTGGAAATAATTCCTCCCAATTTGTTTGTTGGTCTAACACTTACATACGCAACATATCGCCTACAATTCAGTTCATTCCGTCAGTTTGCACATATGTCTCAGGGTGATATGTAGTACTAAAGTTAAGTTGGGTTCCCAAGGCCTCTTGGAAACTAGTCCAAAATCATCTTGTAATCTCAGATCCTATATTGGATATGTTTCTTTTAGGCACGCTAGGAAGTCTCACAATCTTGCTGAAAAAATTCCAGCTGTGTCAAGTGCCTAATACGTAATATGCACAAGAATAAAATGTGCACTCTTCTTCAAAGTGTCAACTATCAAGAAAATCGAGTCGTGCCTCCTTTCCTTCAGCGAAAATCCCATAATGAAGTCCATCAAAAAGGCCTCCTATTTCAATCTTGGAAAGACGTGTGGCTGTAGTAATCCAACCAGATGTCTATGTTCAGCCTTCACTAGATGACATTCTTGGCACCTCACCATGTAGATAACTATGTCCGTCTTCTTCCCTTCTAGAAGAACAAGGGATTAAGGTCTTCCCTCATCTTCGTGAATCCTAGATGAACCATGCATACTTCCCTATGATCTTCACTTAAGATCAAATTTCACTTGTCATTAGGCGGTACATAAATCCAGTTATTATATCTCATTAATTTGTCATTGTCCACAGTAAATCCATCAAATTTTGGTACCAATATGGTGTCTCGTCTGATAATTTCCTTAACATCTTTATACCAGTCATTGTCTTTCTGTAAAGTTAGAATCCTTCCATGAAGATTTGTCAGCAAAGGTATCACTAAAACTATGTGTGGTCTCTGACTCAACGCATTTGCCACTCTATTCACTGTTCCTTTTATGTAGGTAATCACAAAAATCGTACTCGCTAAGAAGTTCCGACCAACGCCCTTGTCGCGCGTGCAAGTCACTTTGCGTAAAAATATGTTGTAAACCACAGTGGTCCATTTTTAGTTTGAATTTCTGTCCAATCAGGTAGTGTCTCCACACTCTCAGTGCATACAAAATGGCTAATAACTCCAAGTTATGTGTCGTGTAATTCTCCTCATGATTTCTTAACTTTCTAGATATGTAAGTGATCACTTGACCGTCTTGCATCAAGACTTCGTCTAAGCCTTGCTTGGATGTGTCGATGCATACCAGAAATTTCTCATCCATGTCAAGGAATTTTAGTATCAGTGGGGTCGTCAACAACTTCTTGAGCTATTGAAATGCTTCCGCGCATTTCTCGGTCCATACAAACTTCTTGTTCTTCTTCTACAATTTTGTAATCGGATTTCCTATCTTCGAAAAACCCTCGACAAACTATCTATAATATCTCGCTAAACCCATGAAGCTACGTACCTCTGGGACATTCATCGGTGCAAGCCATTCCAGAATAGCCTCAACCTTCGCTGGATCCATAATGATACCTTCATCGGAGATAACATTCACTAAACAATGAATGTTTGATTGATAAAAAGAGAATTTCAACGGTCCATGAGATTTGTTCTCTCATAAACACTGTAGTACCAAGCGTAATGTTCATCAACTTTTTCCGTCCTCCAAGAATATATCAATCTGTCATCAATGAATACTTGATGGTAGTCAAGCAGAGTCTCCACAACCCATCCTACTTCTGTATGAAAACAATAGGAGCACCCCAAGGTGACACACTTGGATGTAAGTCCTAGGTCCGTCAACTCCTTTAGTTTTATTTTAAACTCTTGTAACTCAGGGGTCGACATCTGATAAGGCATTCTTGCTATCTGTTATTTTCCAAGTTTTGAGTTGATTTTAAACTCCAACTCTCTTGCGGGCAGCAATCTGGGTAATTTTCTTGAAACATGTCAACAATACGCGTGCCACGGGAAGGTCCTTCGAATCCTTTGTCACGCCCTTGTCGTCCAGCACCAATATTGCTTATATCTTGCATCCCTTTGCATGCTCTTTTGTAGTTGTAGTGAAGAAATGAACCTCAGTGATACTCCCTTTCTTCTTCCTACAATCACACTTCTCCTTCCCTCATCATCGACCAAACTCAACTATTTAATCTTACATTTGAATATCGCCTCATGAGATTCCAACCAGTCCATACCGATCATGACATCATAAGATCTTAAGCTCATGATTTACACGTTGGCCTTCGTGACAAAATTTCCCACGTTAAGGCTACAAACCATAATCTTTCCTCCAACCTTCTGTTTGGCTCCCAAAGCCATTTCCACGTAGCTAAACTTGTCATATTCGAATGCCTTTACCTTAATTCTTTTTAGCACTGCACCAGAAATAAAACTCTTTGTAGCACCTAGGTCTATCAAAGTACTAAAGGTTTGGTCATCGATGGTACCTGACGTCTCGAGCACAGTAGATTGGTGCTCGGCCTGGCGGTTAATTACCACGGTCATGAATCTTCTGGGCCTTTCCCATATCCACAATGATAGTGTGTCTTGTTGACCTAGACGCTCTGGCCTTTTCAATCGGACAACATTTCTGGTAAGGTGGTTCTCCATATGTCCAACGCCAATCTCTGGTCCAGTCTCTTGGCCCTAAAGTAGAAGATGTTGGCCTACCGGACTAAGATCCTAGTCTGTTCTTCTTACAAGCCTTACTGCGGCTATTGGTGGCGATCCCCTGTAGGGGTCTTATGCTGAGGGACCCGTCGTCGTGGTGTCATCAACGAGTGTTCTAGAGACATATCTTGATACCAATATGCCTTATCTAGATGGCATCTAAAGTTGTTGCGCACTGGATGTCGTCAGTCCAGACGGCGTTGTAGGAGTCCTGCCCTGACTCTTGCGGTCAATTATTCCTCAACTATGAGGGCTACTAGACTGCATCGTGCAACGTCCAAGGAAGTTATATCCTCACCTTCGCACGAAAGATAGAGTTAAGGCCAAACACAAACTAGTTGATCTATAGCTTCTCCGTGTTCAGATGGGGACATATAGAAGTAGCTCCATAAATCTGGTCTCATAATATAGTGTCATACAACTGCCCTGTCATAAGGCACTCAATGAATTCCTATGAAAACTACTTCTCCCAGAACCGTCCCTCAAATCATTCCCATAACACAACTTTGACGACCATGTTTATCTGAGGTAGGAGCATCTTCCACCATAGAAGAAATCTCCTTTTTAGCTGAAGACCGCCATGCGGACCTTCGCTCTAGAGGTCGTAACCGTGAAGCACATCACCTTGTTATCCAGCCATGCCTCAGTGGCTGAGTTATCTATGGCACTCGTGAACTTTGGAACTTAACGTTCTTGAGTTCTCTGTGAATTCTACTAGCACTTGCTAGGGCGCGTTGCTGACCCTCACGGGTACAATCGCCCTGGCTTCAACTCCATACAGACGGTTAGTCAAGGTCGCTTACATTCCCTAGAAGAACCTTGTTAGACCATCCACAACCCTTACAGAAATCGACTCTTTCCCAAGGAATTTTTCTTCCCCCTGGGGGTTAGACTCCTAGGGTGCAGGCACTTTTGGAGGCATCACACCTCCTTCCCTAGCACCACGTTGTGAATCTCGGCGGCATCCTCTAACCGTGATTACCACAGGGACAAGTTAATATTTTAATTAGCTTTATGTATTAATCTAGGGTTTAATTCAGTGGAAGGCGTGACTATCCATAGTTGCAGGATCGAACCCGCTCTAATACCATATGTAACGACCCTGCCGTTATGACAACAAGTGACAAACAACCGCTATTTTTTTTTATTATTTGCATCAGGGATATACATCAAATTAATAAAAACATCATTGACACATCATCCGATTGTATTAGTGAAATACTATTAACACAAAATCAATATTCGCGACAAGAAGCCGACACATTACTGCCATGAATAACGATATACACATCAATGCATTAACACTATAAATAACGACCCATAATCAATACATTCATACAATTAAATGATGATGCATAAACTTTATGAATCATATATGAATAATGACACCCAAACCACATCTCCCTACTCATCATTGAAATAATTCACAACGCCATCAACACGTCAACGAAGGATGGCGACATGTAAACATAATTAGCATAGAAAATTAGAACATCATGGAAGCTTGACGCAATTTTCAACAGATTTTAATCAGATAAAGAATCTAAATGACTGCTCGCCCAACCTACCCTGCAAGGTTAGGACCTCCAAGACACATAAGCAACGTTGAAGCCTAGGTTCCAATTGATTTTAACCATTTAAGGTCTCAAGGCTGGCGACTGTTATGAGGAACAAGGAGGTGTCTGCTTCCCACTAATCCAATAATGTCCAAACTATCTATGCTAAATAAACAACATCAACGATATTCAATTTCATCAATCATAAACCACAATTAAACATGGTGCACGAGAATTTATTCTCAAAAGCATCTTAGACCATACAAAATTCATAGCGCAAAGAAAGTGTCAGTTATAAATGAGGCACCAACCCAAAACGCAAAATTCCATTATCCATCATAATAAAATTTCCATCTCGCGCAAAGACTAATATCTAAAACTGTACAAACATTATAATTCAGTGCGCGCATGGATTTTAAATCCTTGACTATTCATACATCACATCATTGAATTGCGCGCGAGCATTCTATACAATTAATCCATCATTTAGACATCAATGAGTCAAGGCACAAGAGGCTTCAGTTATATTTCACAAGGTGCAAGAGAATACCAATAAGAATCAATCATACTTCAATAATATTAAGGGTGCATTAGTAACCAATTTCTAATTCAAATAGGCAACACCAATAATCAAGGTGCAATAGAAGGCTAGTCATTAATCCATTAGGCAATCAAAATTTAAATCGTGTTGATACTTTTACTGCATGTGTCACAAGTAGGGGTTGTGGAGAAGTTGGGAAAGTCTCAACGATAATTGCCTTGCGGGAAAAGGAAACGCACAGGACAACATTCAGAGAAATCATTGAAAAGAAGGGCAAGCAAAGAATCGTGAGGATTAAGTCGAAGAGATGAAGGAATGGTTAACGCATAGAACTCACAGCGTAAAACGTTGGGTGAGGTAAGAAGGTGTAGGGCCCTTGGAGCAATGTTGTACTAGCCTAGGTATCATTGGCAATTAAAACGAAAATGCAGAAACTCAAAAACAAAAAAAAAATGCAGAATTACTGAGGGTATGTCCATTGTATGGAGCCAGAAAAACATAATGGTAGCAGTCCGGGAAAGGGGGATTAGTTGGTGTCCAAAGAGTAAAGTAGAGAGCCCATGTAAAATTCTAATGAATGCCAGGGTTCAAGAAATTCATTGATAGACTAAGCTGTGAATTGTAAGGGGCATGGAAGTTAACTTAACCGAAAACTACAATAGGAAAAGGCTACAGGAAGTGTCCCTCTAAGCAGGAAGGAAATTCTCCATGGTGAGAAGGAGCTCAATGAAATTTCGAGGCTACACCCAGAGTGATATTGCCACAGAAGGAAACCCCCCGCAAAATTGAAGATCCTTCCAAGGACAGTCTCATTTTACTGCAACCTCGTTCTTCAAAAACAAAACGATGCACGTCAAAATTTATATTACCCACACAAATACGGGAACAATGCCAATTGAATCTCATGTTTTACTGAAGAAAAATGGCATTCAAGTTATCAAAATTAGGCTGCGCTAATACTGTAGAACATAGAACGAATTCCATAATAGTATGATCTATGGTCATTCCAAGGGAAGAAGCACAAAAAGGCTATCATAGTAACCAGGAGTTTCATTTAACAAGATTTCGATATAGGTTGAATCTTTTCAAGCAGATGAGAATGTAAGGACAGGAAATTTTGATGAGAGAAAAAAAATCTTTAGGAACATCCCAAAAATAAGATATATAAAAACTTAATAACAATATTAAAATGAAATTCCCCATCGATGAGAGCTTGATTGGTGGAATAAGTCAAGCAATCTTCCTAGAGAAGAAATATTATAATTTTTATAGTTTGCTGCAAGAACACAACTATACTCTCCAATCTTCGCATCCAAGATTTATTTTCAGTGACAAGGAAATTATCAACGATAGTCAAAATACAATGGTTGCAGAAATTGTTAAAACTCATTCACAGTTTAATCTTTTACAAGTGCAATTTCAAAAATAAAAATATCGTATCCGACGAGTTGAATTTTGAAGATGATCTCTCGCAATCTGACTTTGTCCAGCTCCCACTTTCTAACCACTGAGACCTCACCGATACCTTCGAGCCAATGCTAGGGGTACTCTTCTTCCCCCATAGTCCTCGGAGCCACAAAGGGGCCATGCACACAAACCATAGAAAAGATAGCTCCCATCTCTTCTCGCAAGGTCGAGCTACCACTCTCTATTCGAGCTGGGTATCCCAACTCCCACAAGAAAAACCAGTCAAGAAAAATCCAATAGCATAACCTTATGCATACCAGTTGTTATCCATTCCCATTCTCTTCCATTTCTTTTATAGAGTTCTGTTAGTCTCCCTTTGACAAAAGGAACGTTAAATTATTTTTATTAAATTTTTATTAGGATATATTCTCCCCCATACACTTGTCACCCAATCCCTTAGTTGCACCAGAATTTCATTTAATTAATTAAATTAAATTGTCAATTTCCCTCACCCACCTAAACGTGTTCCTAAAAACGCTTCTTGATGTCCCTTTATTCCCTCAAATTCCTTTAATAACTTACGTCTTTCTTAAATCTTAGTTGAGTTCCAATTAGGAAAGTTCTCTAGACTAGATTCCTTTCTATGTTCCACATTCCTTTTTCATTTAATTTCCCTTTTCAGTCTAAGGTCCAAATTAGCATGTCTTTGCACATATTAGTAATTAATTTTTAGATAATTATTTCTTCTTTAAATTCTAAATTTGATTTTTCTTCATCCCCCCTTTATTAATTTCTTAATTAATTTTTAGTCCTCATATCCTAAGTTAGACCTAGGCTTTAATTTCAACTAGGATGAGCAATTTTTAAGGAAAAAATTTCATAATTCATAAGCTTTACTCATACAACATTTATTGTAAGACTAACCATGTCAAAATAAAACATTGTTTTCTATGCAGCTAGGTTCATTGACTCACCAGTGTTAAAAATAGTGACATGCCTTTCAGGACACACTATGTGCTCCAAGGGTGCCACTCACCTTTATTCATGTTGCAATTATGTGACGTGCCCTTCCAGACGCACTACGTGCTCCAAGGGTGCCACTCTTTTTTTGACTAATTTTGGTAGATGTCCAACCCTTGGATTCAATACTCTGTTAGGCAAACTTGTGGAAGACTAAGGGCCTCTAAGGAATAAGGACCCTGCCTTATTGTGCACCCCTTAGAATCTTCATGAGTGACTGCCTCAGTCTGCCCTCACGACATCATGGATCTTTCAAACTAGGTAATCGTTAACCTACAGTTTGAGCCACGGTCTGATTCCTAGTAGGTTGTGGCAGGGCTGCTGTCACACCTCTCCCTCAATATATCTGGTTGTCGTGCATGACCCCTTTACTCCAAATGTGAATCTAACTAGAAATCAATCGTCAAACTGCATCCATCAACAAAACATGTCAGGGATCCATAAACAACATCATAGTATACCTAGTCATATGTCACATATGCAATAACAGAAATACTCAAACCATATACAGTCCACTCCCTGACTTGATCTGGAGTCCAAGGAGGTCCATTGATGCCATCAACATTCTAAATTTGTCAAGAGTCCTGCACACTCATGAGAAACCAGTCAATAGCACCTGTCTGTACATAATAACATAACATAACATCATAATCCACAATATCATCATCAGAATCCATAAGCAAAGCAGACAATCATATAATGAACCGGATCACTTGCACACAAGTATCCTCAAAGAATAAGTCACATCAGGTGCGCGGAAGTGCAGGATGTTACATTTAATGAATACAAATAATATCAATCCTTTAATATCTTCAAATTCAATTGAATATGAGAAATCCAAATCTCTGATACAAGACCCATCTTGTAGTTCTTAGATCCAACTGAGAAATGAGGAATCCAACCCTCATAAAAAGACCCAACTTGAGGATCTCAGATCCAACTGAGATGTGAGGAATCCAACCCTCATAACAAGACTCAACTTGTAAATAGGAACCAACCTGATAGAATGAACTTCCATTCAATCCATCATATATATATATATATATATATATAT
>JASDQU010241086.1:36697-50742 GCA_032191745.1 Picea mariana | reverse complement strand
ACTCATTATATCATTCCCATGCTTTTGTTGCGTTCCCAAGTTCAACAACAGGTCATATTTGAGCTTTTACCTACTCTCTGTATTTTTATGGTGTTAATATTTGTTGAATTACTCTGCAGACCTTAAGTTGTTTACATAAATAAATTTTGTATGAGGTACTTCCTTCAACCCAATGTTCAAATGACCATGGGGTCATAACCTCAGGTTTATTCTTCATTTGTGCTTCATCTTTAAGCTCCTTATCTTACTATATGACTTTCGCTAGAAACATGTATTTTGTTATTCATAATTCTTTCGCTTTTTTTTTCTTCTAGCCCCCATATATCCAATGATGGGACCGTGTTCTCCGGGCTTCGACGCTCCAAAAATTTTCTTCTCTTCACCAAATTCTTGTTATTACCGAAGTGATATATTCCAGAGTGTTACATCCCGAACAAATTCGATTCATGGTATTTAATCCTCATCGTTGATCACAATTTCGGATCAATAGTTTGATCATTCTTTTAAAGGACTCATTTCTCCCAATTTTCTTATCCTTATCGAATGGCTCAAATTCAATCATGAGATGGACGATTGTCATTTCCTCTGATACTTCATAGCTTTGAGATTTTTGTTCCTTGATAACCTTGCAAATCTCTCGAACTAAATTTCTCTAAAGTGTGTATAGTTTAGATGTTTGCCATGTAGCTGCACCATCCAACGGTCCAAATCAAAAGCGCACTGCCTCCACTAGGTTAATCTTCATGCACGTTACTTTGTGATTTTGGATCTTGACCGTGGATCTTCCTCCTCGACAAATGGTCAGATCTTATTTCGGTTCTCCAACACTTTGGGACTCTGGGTAACTCGAACTATGAATTAGTTCAATCCCTCCGGAGTATTTACCTACTAAATAGGTCATAGAGTACTGATGACCTCTTACCATCAATATTACCCTATCCTTCCATTGTAATCAATAGGATGATCAAGAGGTATTCCGATGGATATTAGATCAACGACTAACATTGCGACTTGGACCTTCAACGCTTTATACATGTTTGTTGATAGGAGAAGTGGGATATCCCTGGAGGCTGTAATTCTGGAGTGATGTGGAATGCTCACATCACTATTGAATTGGCACGAGCTAAGTGGCTGCCACATGTCACCTTGATTCGTGACTTTTGTATACCTAATGTGCCAACTAGTCCTTGCCACTTGTCACTAGCTGATTGGGCCATGTGTCATATTTTGCTTCTACCACACATCTCCTTCCTGGATCATGGCTTTGCAATTCATGGCTTCGGTACTTCATGGCTTTAGGGATTCGACCTTCAGGTATTCCTACATGATTCAGACTTATTTTCACTGGAGTGGTTAGCGCCAGAGTTTGACCACCATTGGACCCACCTATCCTCATCAACGGTCAACATGCATTGCCCAGATCTGATGGGTCTCATTCACTTTGGAACTTCAGGGCTCCGACCTTCGAGTATTATTGGTTTTTCTAAAATTCTTACCACTAGAGTGATTAGGGCCAAAGTTGACCACCTTCTTTCCTTTAATACAATCTGATGGTTCAACATTTCCATTCCATATCAACAATGAACATTTAATTCTAAATTAAATCTTGATATAACGACTGAGAACTCATCCAAAGCTCCTTGTTGATTGACAATTGGTGTTTATTTCATGACTTCGGGATTTCGTGGTTTCTTCCCTGTCTCCGGTAATCGCCGAAGTGGTGAAGTGGCGAAAGTTTCTCTGTCCTTCCACTTGGTTTCGATCAATGGTTGATATTTCAACTGAATGTAATAGAGTTTCCTCGCAGTTTTCAATGCTCTTCTTTCTGATTTGTTCATCGCTATTTCTCCTGACCTGTTAATATCTGTTTGTGCATTATTTATGCACTGATATTTAGTCGTTAACCCTCTTGAGATCTTACTTCATTTTTCTCCGATTACTGTATATGTTTGACTCATGTTTCCATCAATTGCAACACACAACCAATATTTCCAACAATCTCCCCCTTTGGCATTGAGGGAAACATATCTGTAAAACAAATACTTTTGCGACCCCTCTCACTGATCTCATTTTCATGTTGGAGGACTAAACTTTTACTTATACCAAATACTGATACCAATTTTTTTTTACTTCTTTTCTCCCCCTTTGACATCAATGACAAAGAGATAAACTTTTATTGTTTTTCTCCCCCCGTGAATGTGCTAGTTGTTATCTCAATCTCTTGGGATTTTGTGTTCAAAAAAGGCAGTCTTATTGATACCAATTTTTGTAGTGATAAGGTGTTTTAAACCTAATCAAAGACTTTCTCATTTGATGACCAAATTAAATACTCCCCCTAATTTTTTACTATTTCATAGGGTTTCACTATCTTCTCCTTTGTCCTAAAGGACAAGGGTGTGAATCTTACTAATCTTCTTCATCTATTTCTTTATTTGTGTTGATATTCTGATCTTTCACAAGAATACCATTGATCGATACCAATTAATTTAATTTTCATTCTTCAACCAATTTAATATCTTATTCACAGTCCTTCGACTTTGCAGAAACCAACTTCAACTTATGTCCCGTAGAAATAAGATTGAATTGGTCCTTTCATTTGTTGTTTGTTAAGTCATCTTCATAAGTTTTTCATTCTTTTGGAAAATCCTCATTGGGTTTAGATAATACCATACTTTAGTAGTATATTGTAGTACTTACACTAAATCATGGTGAAAATTCATTCCTCCTCCCTTTTATTCATATTTTCTGTTGAGGGGAAATTTAGTAGTTCATGAAAATAGCTTTGAAAAACTTCCAATATTTTCATTTCTCAATTCTTCTGGTTGATATGCCATTTGAAGATTCATCATTATCATCATTGTTCTATGTAAGTGAAACTTCTTCATTTTCTTCTTTGGGATTTTTTGTTTGCATTTTTCTTTCATTGGTTAATGTACTCTTGATCTTCATGATATCATCAGGATATTCTATTGTGTCATTTTCTTCTCTAGGAACTCCCCTTTCCTAATTCATTTCATATTCAAATCTTTGAATTTCACATTCCTTATTAGGAACTTCACCCATCATTTTCTTGTTACCAATTTCTTCATTTTCATATGCCAGATCATCTTTCTTGCTTTCTATATCATATTTTCTTCTCCATACCTTTTCATGAGATATTTTTTTGTTGGATCTTTCTTTTCTAAATTTTTCCTTTAAGATTTTTCATTTCCTATTTTCTTCCAACATTCATTAGATTTTCTCCCTGACTTGTATGAATTATTTCTCCCTGACTTGTATGAATTATATCAGAATTATTTTTCTTTTTAGGAGTCTTGCATTCCAATGCTTTTTGACCAAAACTATTACAAGAAAAGCAATAACCATTGAAGGTGTTTCCATACTCGAGTCTGTTGTGACATGAGAAGTCTGTCTTTTGACATGTTTCTTGTTCTTGACTTTTTAGGATTCCTTCCTTGAAAAAGTTCATGGTTTGTTTTAGGTTTGTGACTATACCTTTTTCTTTTGAGGAGTATGATCCTTTATCATGTTTTTGAATGGTGTTCCATTTGCCACCTTCTTCTTTCTTATTGTATCCATGGCCGATTTTTTCATCAGTTGGTCTTTGACTGTTATAGATCCTATCTAGGATAGCTGATATATTATGGAATTTTACATTTTATTTTGTCTTTTCATTCTTCTTTTTGAGGTTGATAACTTCCATTTCCAACATGTGACATGTTTCTTCCTTTTTAGTCAACTGAATCTTCAAGGCTTCTTATTTTTCCTTAGCTCCTTCAAGTTGAGTCTTTAGATTGATGACCATTTCTTCTATATCATCCAAGACTTCTATGTAGTTATTAGTTTTTTCAATTCTTTAACTCTTCTATCTCTTTTGTTAGATCAACAACTTCATTCTTCAATCTTTTGATATCTTCCTTGTTTTCTACCTAAATCCTTTTGAGGTTGATGGCTTCCAATTCCAACCTGTGGCATGATTCTTCCTTTTTAGTTAATAGGATCTTCTTTGCTTCTTCATTTTTCTTATCTTCTTCAATTTGAGTCATTAGATTTGCATTGGTACTTTCATTTATCTTTTTGATGTTAATAATTTCCAATTCCAACATGTGAGATGGTTCTTCCCTTTTAGTTATTTGGATCTTCTGGGCTTCTTCATTTTTCTTAGCTTCTTCAAGTTGAGTTTTTAGATAGATGACCATTTATTTTGTCTCTTCTAGTACTTATTTGCTTTTATTGTCATGTATCTTCAATTCGTCCATTTCTTCTGTTAGATTATCAACTTCGGTCTTCAATCTTTTGATTTCTTCTTCCTTGTCTTCTAGATGAATCTTTTATTCATGCTCTTCATGATTAGATTGATCTAACTGTTGTAGTAGCAACATATATTTCTTTTGAAATTTCTCCAACTCCTCTAGAGTGCACATATTTTTGTATTCGAGATTGTCAAGAGTATACACAAGAATTTTAAGATCTATACCATTTCCTGGTTTCATACGAATATCTTCTATTGCATTTGTAATATCAGTCTTAAGATTCTGTAGTTTTTCTTTAGTGATTGTTGAGGCATGCATCAATTCCTTAATGGAGTTTTGTTTTGTGATGATAGTGGATTGCTTCAAATATTTGATGGAATTGTCCTCTTCTGTGTTTTGTTCTTTATTCTGATTAGAATTCTCTTTATCTATATTTTGTTCTTCAATCTGATTGGAATTCTCTTTTTCTATGTGTTGTTCTTTATTTTGATTGGAATTATCCTTTTCTATGTCTTGCCTCTATTTTTATAATAATTCTCTAGTTGGAGCCATAACACTTTAACAGAGGTGAAGTGTCCCATATTTTCTTTAATTTCGTCTGACAGTCCATTATGGATTTCCTTTAATGCTATTGAATTATTTTTCTTTGATTCTTTTGAAGTTTTGGATTTGTTCTTTGAGGTAGTTGAGTACCAAGGTTTAGATACTACTGAATCCCAAACACCAGATCCTCTTGTGTAACAAACCTCGTCGTTACGACAACAAGCGATGCATAACAAGTACAATTTTTTTTTTTAAAGAATCAGGAAAGTAATGTCAATAATACAATCAAGCAACACAACTCAATGATGAACATAATGAACGAAATTCACGTGGCACATAAACACAAAATAACATAACATAGTTTTACACATCAAGAAGCTTGACGCAAATTACTAACATTTACTCAGATAAGAAAATATTGACTACCTGCCCATCCTACCCTGCAATGGTTAGGACCTCCAAGACACATAAGAAACGCTCAAATCTAGGTTCCCATCGATTTTGACCATTTAAGGTCTCAAGGCTGGTGACTGTTCTGATGAACAAGGAGGTGTCTACATCCCACCCGACACAAACAATCCAAGCCAACTAAGATAAAAAACAACATCAACGGTCATCGAAAACTTCATTCCATCAATTCTAACATCAATTAACCATGGAGATACTTAAGTTTGCCTCATAGATAAAGAATATAAATGACTAAGCTAAACACATCATCAAAGATCATCAATACGTGAAAGAATCTAAAAACCAACATATGTAACACAAATTTCATGGGGCAATAGAACTGACATGCTAAATCTATCTAGCAATTAAAAAATTCGAGGCACAGTTCTACTTAATTCCATGCACACGATTTAATCAATCATCAATTAAAATAAATTCCATGGCACAAGAAGTGATATAAAATCCGTTCTGCAAGGGGTCTCCATCAAAGTCAAGAGTATATTGATCATTATAAATCTAGGAGTCTCCCTTATAATCAATGAATACATCATGATATCAAAAAAGCAACTACAATTATTATAAACCTTACAATCTTTAAAGTAAATTAATGATTAATTAATAACTAAAATTGTTTATACATCATTATATCTTTACAAACTTTAAAGTTTGTTCATCATTATAACATTTGCAATCTTTATAACTTTACAATCTTTAGAATCTTTACATCATTAAATTTTATACATCATTACACACTTTACATCATACATCATTTAAACTTTATACATTCATGATAAACTTTATATCATTAAAGTTTATACAACATTATCAACTTTACAATCCTTAGAGTAAAAATATTGATTAATTTAATACTACAATCTGTTTATACATCATCGTAACTTTTCATTCCTTAAAGTTTACACATCATTACAACTTTTACAATCTTTATAACTTTCCAATCTTTATAAACTTTATATCATTATAACTTTACATCAGTGAAATACAAACACTGTACAGTAAAGTTTATCATTGAAGTAGTGGCAACAAGGAAACCGTTGGTATTAAAATTATGAGATCACTTGCTATAGAAATAAAACTGTGGGCAGTCCCACTAGAATCGTGGTAGCAAGGAAAGTGTTGGTATTAAAATGATGAGATCGCTTGCTACAGAAATAAAGTTGTGGGTAGTCCCACTGGAATCATGGCAGAAAGGAAAGTGTTGCATTAATTAAAAGATCATTGCTACAGGAATGAAATTTCGTGCCAGTCCACTGGAATCGTGGTTGCGAGGTAGGTGTTGAATTAATTAAAAGATCACTGCTACAGGAATGAAATTTCGTGGGCATTAAAGATCTGAACAAACATGGAGTACACCATTAAACTGAGCGTGAGCAATAAGATCTGCATACACGAGGAATACGCCCTTAAGTTGAGCGTGAGGATTAAACTCGTAAAAATACAAGGAATACGCCAATGAACTGGTTGTGAGCATTAGCTCTGCATAGAGCAAGGAATACACCATCAACTGAGCGCGTGAAATGAGCTCTGAATACCACAATTCAGAGCTCATTAATCTCTGAAAACAACAAGGAGTATTCCCTTAACTGATCGTGAGCATTATCTCTGCATACAACAAGGAATATTCCATGATACAACAAGGTTGACGCCATTAAATGGGTCTTGAGCATTAAGCTCTGCATACCACAAGGAAACACCACAATACAAAAGGGATCACGCTATTAAATGGGTCGTGAGCATTGAGCTCTGCATACAACAAGGAAACACCACAATACAACATGGATCACGCTATTAAACAGGTCATGAACGTTGAGCTCTGTATACAAAAGGAAACGCCACAATATAATAGGGATCACGCTATTAAACGGGTCGTGAGCATTGAGCTCTGCATACAACAAGGAAACACCACAATACAACATGGATCACGCTATTAAATAGGTCATGAACATTGAGCTCTGTATACAAAAGAAAACGCCACAATACAATAGGGATCACGCTACTAAACGGGTCGTGAGCATTGAGCTCTGCATACAACAAGGAAACCCCACAATACAATAGGGATCACACTATTAAACGGGTCATGAGCATTGAGCTATGTATACAACAAGGAAACGCCACAATATAACAAGGATCATGCTATTAAACGGGTCGTGAGCATTGAGCTCTGCATACCACAACGAATATGCCATTAAATTGGGAACGAGCGTTAATCTCTGAAACAACAAGGATTATGCCAAAATACATCAAGGAATATGCCATTAAACTGGGCGCGAGCGTTAAGCTCTAAAAACAACAAGGATTACGCAAACTACAACAAGGAATACTGCATTAAACTAATCGTGAGCATTAAGTTCTGCATACCACAAGGAAAACACCAAGGATAATGGCATTGCAATGGATTAATCAACAGTTTCAAGGTATTGGGAGAATTTGAATTAAAACGCATGCAACAATAATCCCCAAAAATTTAATATATAGAGGATGGGTATCAATATGGAAACGAAAGGAACTCCTGTGAGGCAACGAGTGTAAAACAACAATCAAAACCATAACTCCTTCTTAATAAATGAACAAATTCTTTTTAATTCAATGGAACAAACAAACTCAATTGGATTCCCAACTGTTGTGCTAGAAACACATTCAATATTCATCAATATCGATATTCATATTCTTGAAAATTTTAACTAATTTACAATGCAATTTCACACGTGCATACCATAACCGAATGTGAAGAACCTGAAGTTGATACCCCACGCTTGCACTCCATCCAACTCCTTCTTGCTAACCATTGATACCTCACTGGTACCTCCCATCCAACGCTAGGGGTACTCTTCATCCCCCTGAGCCCCCTCGAGCCGCAAAGGGGCCATGCACACAACCCAGAGAAGGCTAACTCCCAGCTCACCTTGCAAGTTCGAGCTACCACTCATTATCCGAGGTGGGTATCCCAACTCCCACAAGAAAAATCAGTCAAGAGTAAAATCCGACAGCATAACCTTACGCATACCAGACGTGATGCATTCTCCTCCTCTACCATTTCTTTTATAGAGTTCTCTTAGTGACTTGTTTCCAAAACGCACATTAAATAATTATTAGGAAAATCCTCCCCCATGCACTTGTCACTCTATCCCTTAGTTGCACCAGAAATTCCATTTAATTAATTAATTTAAAATTTCAATTTTCCTCACCCACCTAAAAGCTTTCCTAAAAACGCCCCTCGATGTCCCTTTATTCCCTTACATTCCCTTAATGACTGACACCTTTCTTAAAGCTTAGTTGATTTCGAAATTAGAAAGTTCTCTAGACTACATTCCCTTCTATGTTCCACATTCCTTTTGTAATTAAGTTTCCCCTTTTTGGTCTAAGTTCTAAATTAGCAAGTTTGTACTTAGCCAACAATTAATCTTTTAAATAATGTATTCCTCCATTAAATATTAAATTTAATTTTTACCCCCATTTTCTTCATCCCCCTTTTATTAATTTCTTAATCAATAATTTTTTTTTTTAATTCTCATGTCCTACTTAGACCTAGGCTTTAAATTCAACTAGGCTCAACAAAATTGCTTTTTTTTAAGGGAAATTTTACAATTTTTAAACTTTACTCATGCAACAAATTTCTTAAGGATGAACAAGTCAAAATGAGATATTGTTTTCTAGGTACCTAGGTTCATTGATTCACTAGTGTTAAAACCATGATGTGTCCTTGAAGACGCACTACGTGCTTCAAGGGTGCCACTCGCCTTCATTCAAGTTTCTTTTATGCGACGTGCCCTTTAAGATGCATTATGTGCTCCAAGGGTGCCACTCAGCTTTTGAATGATTTTGGTAAACATCAAACCCTTGGAGCCAATACTCTGTTAGGCGACCTTGTGAGAGACTAAGGGCCTCTAAGTAATAAGAACCCTTCTTTATTACGTGCCCCTTAGAATCTTCGTGAGTGACTATCACAGTCTGCCCTCACGACATCGTGGATATCTTGAACTAGGTAATCGTTAACCTACAGTTTGAGCCACGATGATAGTATTGGTAGGCTATGGAAGGGCTTCTGACACACCTCTGCCTCAATATCTCTAGTGGTCATGCGTGACCCCTTTACTCCAAATGTGAGTTTGATTAGCAAGCTATCGTCAACCTGCATCCATCAATGAACATGTCAGTGATTCAAAATCAACATCATAATATACCAGTCATATGTCACATATTCAATATCAAAATAACTCAAACCATAACAATCCACTCCCTGACTCGATCCGGAGTCCAAGGAGATCCATCGATGCCATCGACATCCTCAATCGGTCCAGAGTCCTGAACACTCAGGAAAAACTGGTCAATAGCACTTGTCGATAGAAATATAGTAAAATACATATCATCACATCAAAACATCATCAAAATCCATAAGAAAAAAAGTCAATCATATAATGAACCAAAGAACTCGCATGAAAGTGTCTTCAAAGAATAAGTCCAATCAGGTGTGTGCAAGAGTGGGTTGTTACATACACCCCCTCTTGTTTTAAACTTTGTCCTAAAGTGTCACGGTATATAAGTGCAGAAATAAAGTATCTCACAATATCTATATGTCTAGCTATCAAACAAAAATGAAAACCTCTGACGCATATCATATGTGTCCTCCCAAGTAGCCAAGTCCGGACTATAATTGTCCCACTGGACCTTGACCTTATCAACTATTAGACGTCATAGCTATCAAATGAGATGGTCGAGAATTTGGATTGGCTCTGCCATGAGCACACCCTCATCTGATACCTCCAAGGAACTCATGTCAATCACATGTGTAGGATCACTAACATAATGTCTCAAAACAGATATGTGAAAAACATCGTGCATACACCTCAAAGAATCAGGAAAGGCTAGTTGATATGCCATAGGCCCCTTCCTTTCCACAACCTTGGAAGGTCCCACAAACCTAGGAGAGAGTTTAGCACCCTTTCCAAACTTGATCGAACTCTTGTGCGGTTTCACCCACAAGAAGACTTGATCGCCAACTTCATAACTATGGTCAACACGATGAACATCGACATAACTCTTATATCGATCATGCACTTCCTTTATCCTTTGTCTTATTATTTGCATTTGATCCCCCATTTCATGTATCACTTCTGGTCCTACCAGGACCCTATCTTTAAGCCGATCCCAACTCAAAGGCATCCAACACGGTTGCCCGTAAAAAAACCCGAATGGTTCCATCTTAATGGTTCTTTGATAACTGTTGTTGTATGAAAATTATACTAGTGGAAAGAACTCTTCCCAATGATTTTTTTGGTGCATCATGTACATATGCAACATATCCTCCAATATTTGGTTCATTCTTTCTGTCTGCCTGTCTGTCTCTGGGTGATATCTGGTACTAAAGTTAAGTTGGGTTCCCAAGGCCTCTTAGAAACTAGTCCAAAATTGTCTTGTAAACACTGATCCTCGATCAAATATGATCCTCTTAGGCATGCCATGCAGCCTCACAATATCGTTGATGAAAACTCTAGCTATGTTAGGTTCCTGATACATTGTATGCATAAGGATAAAATGAGCACTCTTCTTCAGAGAGTCAACTACCACAAAAATCGAGTCATGCCTCCTTGTCGTCAATGACAATCCAACAATGAAGTCCATTAAAATGACCTCTCATTTCGATTCTGGAATAGCATGTGGCTGTAGTAACCCTGTCGGATGTCTATGTTTAGCCTTCTCTTGTTGAAATTCTAGACATCTCGCCACGTAGTTGACTATGTCCCTGTTCTTTCTTTCCAGAAGAATAAGGGTTTAAGGTTTTCCCTCATCTCCGTGACTCCTGGATGAGCCATGTATACTGCTCTATGAGATTTTTTTAAGATCAAACTTCTCAACTCGTCGTTAGGAAATACGTAAATCTAGTTATTATATCTCATTAATCCGTCATTTTCCATAGTAAATCCCTCAAATTTTGGTACCATCATGGTGTTTTGTCCGATAAATTCCTTAACCTCTTTATACTAGTCATCATCGCACAGTAAAGTTAGAATATTTTCACATAGATTCATCTGAAGAGTTATCACCGAAAATATGTGTGGTCTCTGACTCAATGCATCAACCACTCTATTTAGTGTTCCTTTTATGTAGGTAATCTTGAAATCGTACTCGCTAAGCGGCTCTGACCAATGCCTTTGTCGCACGTTCAAGTCGCTTTGCATAAAAATGTGTTGTAAACCACAGTGGTCCATTTTTAGTTCGAATTTTCATCCAATCGGGTAGTGTCCAAACTCTCAAGGCATACACAATGGCTAACAACTCCAAATCATGCATCGCATAGTTCTCTTCATGTCTTCTCAATGTTCTCGAGATGTAAGTGATCACTCGACCGTCTTGCATCAAGACTCTGCCTAAGCCTTCCTTGGATGCATCAGTGCATACCAAGAATTCCTCATCCATATCAAGGACCTTTAGTATCAGTGTTGTCGTCAATAGATCCTTGAGCCTTCGAAATTATTCCGCGCATTTCTCAGTCCATACAAAATTATTGTTCTTCTTCTGCAATTACATAATCAAATTTTCTATCTTTGAAAAACCCTCGACGAAACGTCGATAGTATCCCGCTAAACCCATGAAGCTATGCACTTCTGTGACATTCTTCGGTGCAGGCCATTCCATGATAGCCTCAACCTTTGTTGGATCCACAGTGATGCCTTCTCTGGAGATGACATGCCCTAAATAATGAATATTCGATTGATAAAGTGAGCATTTCGACAGCTTCCCAAACAATTTTTTCTCTCACAGACACTGTAGTACCAAGCGCAAGTGTTCATCATGTTCTTCCATCTTCCGAGACTATATCAAAATATCATCAATGAATAGTTGTACAAACTTGCCCAAGTATTCACAGAACACGCCATTCATCAAACTCATGAATACCCCTAGGGCATTGGTCAGTCCAAATGGTAAAAAAGTAAACTTGTAATGTCCAAACCTCGTCTTGAATGCAGTCTGAGGAATGTCTCCCTCTTTGATCCTTAGCTGGTGGTACCGTGATCTCAATTCGATCTTTGAAAACACCGTTGCGCCATTCATCTGATCAAGCAAATCATCTATTCCTGACAATGGGTACTGGTTCTTGATCATTGCCTTGTCCAATTGACAGTAGTCAATGCAGAGTCTCCACGACCCATCCTTCTTATGAATGAAAATATTAGGCGCACTGCATAGGGACACACTTGGACATATAAGTCTTATATCCAACAACTCCTTCAATTGCATTTTCAACTCCTGTAACTTAGGGGTCGACATCCGATAAGGCATTCTTGCTATTAGTTCAGTCCCAGGTTTTAGGTCGATGGTAAATTCCAATTCCCTCTTAGGCAGCAACCCTAGTAATTCCTCTGGGAAGACGTCCACAAACTCTTGTACTACCGAAAGGTTTTATATCCCTTCCGCCATGCCCTTTTTGTTTAACGCAAGGATCGCATATAGCTTGCATCCCTTGTGCATGCTCTTCCATAGTTGTAGGGAAGATATGAACCTGAGGGAAAATCCTTGGTTTCTACCTACAATTACACATCTCTGTCCCTCATCATTGACCAAACTCAATTGTTTTGTCTTACAGTTGAATATCGCCTCATGCGATTCCAACCATTCCATATTGATCATGACGACATAAGATCCTAAGATCTTGACGCACAAGTTGGCCTTCCTAAAAAAATCTCCTAGGTTAAGGATACAACCTGTAACCTTTCCTCCAACCTTCTGTTTGGCTCCCGAAGCCATTTCTTTGTAGTTAAATGCGTCTTATTCGACTACCTTTACCTTAATTCGTTTTAGCGCTGCACCAGAAATAAAGCTCTCTCTAGCCCCTGGATCTATCAAAATACTAAGGGTTTGGTCATCGATGGTATTTGACATCTTGAGCATAATAGAATGGTGTTGTTCCTGACTGTTATTCACCGCTGCATGAATCTGATGGTCCTTGCCCAAGTCTCCTATGGTAGTGGGTCTGGCTTATCCAAATGATCTGGTCCTCTCAAATGGGCAGTCACACTGGTAATGTGGCTCTCCACATGTCCAGAACCCAATTTTCAGTCCAGTACTCTTGGTCCCCAAAGTAGAAGCCGACGGCCCACTGGCCTGAAACCCTGGTCTGTTCTACTGAACATGCCTAAATTGTTGTTTCTATGGTCGACGTTGCTACTAGTGTGGTGCTCCCTTGTAGGGAGTCCACTACTGAGGTGTTAGTTGCCATGGTGTAGTAAAAGTGGATCCTCTCGGAGTGCCTCGATACCATGGTGGATGTATAACTGGTGTTTGATGTTGCTATGCACCAGATGTCCCTGGTCTTAGCAGTCTCACCGGAGTCTTGCTCTGACCCCCGCTAATGAGCTCCTCCTCTACTATGAGGGCCTTCTACACAACATCATGCAATGTTTTAGGCATCAAAATCCTCACTTTTGCACAAATGATGACATTAAGGCGGAACATAAACTTGTTGACCTTAAGATTCTCAGTATTCAGGTTTGGAGCATACCGAAGCAATTCCATGAAACGGGCCTCATACTTGGGCATCGTACAACCACCTTGTCATAAGGAGTTGAACTCATTGAGTTGACGCTCAATGAATTCCTCTGACAGATACCTCTCTCGGAACTGCTACTCGAACATTTCCCATGACACATCTTCGACGACCATGTTTAGTTGTGGTAGGAGCGTCTTCCACCATAGAAGAGCGCTCCCCTTTAGCTGGAAGACCGCCATGTGGACCTTCATGTTGGAGGTATAGTCACAAAGTGCAAAACACATCACCATATTCTCCAA
>JASDQU010241086.1:23277-36647 GCA_032191745.1 Picea mariana | reverse complement strand
TTGTGGTAGGAGCGTCTTCCACCATAGAAGAGCGCTCCCCTTTAGCTGGAAGACCGCCATGTGGACCTTCATGTTGGAGGTATAGTCACAAAGTGCAAAACACATCACCATATTCTCCAACCATGCCTCGGCGGCTACACCGTTCGTGGCACCAAAGAGCTTGGGAAACTTGACCTTCTCGAGTTCTCGGTGAACACTACCAGTACCAGCTAGGGTGCGTGGTGGACCCTTAGGAGGTGTCGTCGCCCTAGCCTCATCTCTATCCAAAAGACTGATTAGGGCCTCTAACATCCTCTGAAAGGACCTCATCAACCCAACCACATTTCCCACAGTTATTTGTTCATGTCTGACAAACTGTCCTTTTCCTTGGGGGTTAGACCCCTCAGTCATGGAGGCTACTGGAGGCATTGCGCCTCCTCCCCTAGCACCCCATCATCTGCCTCTACAACATCCTCTAACCATGATGACCTACACGAATATAAATCAATTTAATTAGCAACATTTTATAATCAAGCATCTATTCATCGAAATTCGTGATGATCCCAAGTCGCGGGTCGAAATGGCTCTGATACCATATATAACGAACCTCGTTGTTACGATAACAAGAGACACATAACAAGTATATTTTTTTTAAGCGTTAGGAAAGTAATGTCAATAATACAATCAAGAAACACAACTTGATGATGAACATAATGAACTAAATTCACGTGGCACATAAACAAAAAAATAACATAGCATAGTTTTGCACATCAAGAAGTTTGACACAAACCACTAACATTTACTCAGATAAGAAAATATTGACTACCCGCCCACCCTACCCTGCAATGGTTAGGACCTCTAGGAAACATAAGAAACGCTCAAGCCCAGGTTCCCATCGATTTTGACCATTTAAGGTCTCAAGGCTAGTGACTGTTCTGAGGAACAAGGAGGTATCTACATCCCACCCGACAAAAACAATCCAAGATGACTAAGCTAAACAACAACATCAATGATCATCGAAAAATTCACTTCTTCAATTCTAACATCAATTAACCATGGAGCTACTTAAGTCTTCCTCAACAGATAAAGAATATAAAATGAATAAGCTAAAGACATCATGAAAGATCATCAAGACGTGAAAGCATCTAAAAACCAACATATGTAACACAAATTTCATGGTGCAAGAGAATTGACATATTAAATCTATCTAGCAATGACAAAAGTCAAGGCGCAATTCTACTTAATTCCAAGCGCATGATTTAATCAATCATTAATTAAAATAAATTCCATGGCGCAAGAAGCGATATAAATCGGTTGTGCAAGGGGTCTCCGTCATAGTAAACAATACATTCATCATTATAAATCCAGGAGTCTCCCTTATAATCAACACATACATCATAATAGCAAAACAACAACTACTATTATTATAAACCTTACAATCTGTAAAGTAAATTAATGATTAATTAATAACTACAACTATTTATAGATCATTATATCTTTACAAAATTTAAAGTTTGTTCATCATTATAAAATTTGCAATCTTTATAACTTTACAATATTTAGAAGCTTTACATCATTATAAACTTTACATCATTAAAGTTTATACATCATTACATACTTTACATCATCCATCATTTAAACTTTATACATTCATGATAAACTTTATATCATTAAAGTCTATACAACATTATCAACTTTACGATCCTTAAAGTAAACATATTGATTAATTCAATACTACAATCTGTTTATACATCATCATAACTTTTCATTCCTTAAAGTTTATACATCATGAAAAATTTTACAATCTTTATAAACTTTATATCATTATAACTTTACATAATTGAAATACAAACACTGCATAGTAAAGTTTATCATTGAAGTAGTGGAAGCAAGGAAACCGTTGGTATTAAAATTATGAGATCGCTTGCTATAAAAATAAAATCGTGGGTAGTCCCACTTGAATTGTGGCAGCAAGGAAAGTGTTGGTATTAAAATGATGAGATCGCTTGCTACATAAACAAAATCATGGGCAGTCCCACCGGAATCATGGCAGCAAGGAAAGTGTTGCATTAATTAAAAGATCATTGCTACATGAATGAAATTTCATGGCAGTCCACTGGAATTGTGGCTGTGAGGTAGGCGTTGCATTAATTAAAATATCGCTGCTACATGAATGAAATTTCGTGGACATTAAATCTCTGAACAAACATGGAGTACTCCATTAAACTGAGCGTGAGAAATAAGCTCTACATACAACGAGGAATACGCCCTTAAGCTGAGCGCGAGAATTAATCTTGGAAAACTACAACGAATAGTCCAATGAATTGGTCGTGAGCATTAGCTCTGCATAGAACAAGGAATATGCCATCCACCAAGTGTGAGAAATGAGCTTTGAATACCACAAGGATGCACCATTAATAGTTCGTGAGCATTAAGCTCTAAAAACAACAAGGAGTATGCCATTAACTGATTGTGAGCATTAACTCTGCATACAACAAGGAATACACCATGATACAATAGAGATCACACCATTAAACGGGTCGTGAGCATTAAGCTCTGCATACAGCAAGGAAACAACACAATACAACAGGGATCACGCTATTAAAAGGGTCATGAGCATTGAGCTCTGTATACAACAAGGAAATTCCACAATAGAACAGAGATCACATTATTAAATAGGTCATGAGAATTGAGATCTGCATACAACAAGGAAATGCCACAATACAACAGGGATCATGCTATTAAATGGGTCGTGAGCATTGAGCTCTGCATACAATAAGGAAATGCCACAATATAATAGGGATCATGCTATTAAATAGGTTGTGAGCATTGAGCTCTGCATACAAGAAGGAAATTCCACAATACAACAGGGATCACACTATTAAATGGGTCATGAGCATTGAGCTCTACATACCACAAGGAATATGCCAGCCATTAAACTAGGTGCGAGCATTAAGCTCTGAAACAACAAGGATTATGCCAAAGTACATCAAGGAATACACCATTAATCTGGGCGTGAGTGTTAAGCTCTGAAGAAAACAAGAATTATGCCAAATACAACAAGGAATACGCCCTTAAACTGATCGTGAGCATTAAGCTCTACATACCACAAGGAAAACGCCAAGGATAATGGCATTGCAATGGATTAATCAACAGTTTCAAGGTCTTGGGGGAATTTGAATTAAAACGCAGGCAACAATAATCCACTCAGGCCAAAAATTTAATAGATAGAGGATGGGTATCAAGATGGAAACAGAAGGAAATCCTATGAGGCAGCGAGTGTAAACCAACAATCAAAACCATAAATCCTTCTTAATAACTGAACAAATTCTTTTTAATTCAATGGAACAAACAAACTCAATTGGATTCCCAACTACTATGCTAGAAATACATTATAATATTCGTCAATATCGATATTCATATTTAGGAAAATTTTAACTAATTAACAATGCAATTTCACACATGTGGACCGTAACCAAAGGAAAAGAACCTGAATTCGCTGCCTCGCATTTGCGCTCTATCCAACTCCTTCCTGTTAACTGTTGAGACCTCAACGACACCTCTCATCCAATGCTTGGGATACACTTCTTCTCCCCTTCCCCCCAAGCCATAAAGGGGCCACACACATAGCATAGAGAAGGCTAGCTCCAAGCTCACCTTCCAAGGTCGATCTACCACTCGTTATCTGAGCTGGGTATCCCAAATCCCACAAGAAAAATCAGTCAAGAGTAAAATCCCACAGCATAACCTTACGCATACTAGATGTGATGCATTCTCCTCCTCCACCATTTTTTTTATATATTTTTCTTAGTGACTTGTTTCCAAAATGCACATTAAATTATTTTTATTAAATTATTATTAGGAAAATCCTCCCCCATACACTTGTCACTCAATCCCTTAGTTGAAAAAGAGATTCCATTTGATTATTTAATTTAAAATGTCAATTTCCCTCACCCACCTAAAAGCATTCCTAAAAATGCTCCTCGATGTCCCTTTATTCCATTACATTCCCTTAATGACTAACGCCTTTCTTAAAGCTTATTTGAGTTCAAAATTAGAAAGTTCTCTAGACTAGATTCCCTTCTATGTTCTTCATTCCTTTTGTAATTAAGTTTCCCCTTTTTGGTCTAAGTTCTAAATTAACAAGTTTGTACTTAGCCAACAATTAATCTTTTAAATAATTTATTCCTCCATTAATTTTTAAATTTAATTTTTGCCTCCATTTTCTTCATCCCCCTTTTATTACTTGCTTAACTTTTTTTATTTTTTTATAGTTCTCATGTCCTACTTAGAACTAGGCTTTAAGTTCAACTAGGCTCAACAAAATTGTTTTTTTTTAAGGGAAATTTTACAATTTTTAAACTTTACTCATGCAACAATTTTCTTAAGGATGACTAGGTCAAAATGAGATATTGTTTTCTGGCTACCTAGGTTCATTGAATCATCGGATTTAAAACCACGACATGCCCTTCAAGATGCACTACATGCTCCAAGGGTGTCACTCACCTTTTGACTGATTTTGGTAGATGTCAAACCCTTAGAGTCAATACTCCATCAAGTGACCTTATGGGAGACTAAGGGCCTCTAAGGAATAATAAACCTGCTTTATTGCACACCCATTAGAATCTTCATGAGCGACTGTCATAGTCTGACCTCACGTCATAGTGGATCTCTTGAAATAGGTAATCGTTAACCTACAATTCGAGCCTCGGTGGGAGTGCTAGCAGGCTGTGGCAGGGCTGCTGCCACACCTCTCCCTCAATATCTCTGGTTGTCATGCGTGACCCCTTTACTCCAAATGTGAGTCTGATTAGCAAGCCATTGTCAGCCTCCATCCATCAACAAACATGTCAACGATTAAAAATCAACATCATAATATACGAGTCATATGTCACATATGCAATATCAAAAACACTCAAACCATAACTGTCCAATCCCTGACTCGATTCAGAGTCCAAGGAGATCCATCGATGCCATTGACATCCTCAATCGGTCCAGAGTCTTGCACACTCACGGAAAAATGGTCAATAACACCTGTAGATACAAATATAATAAAATACATATCATCACATCACAACATAATCAAAATCCATATGCGAAACAGTCGGTCATATAATCAACCAGATCACTCACACGCAAGTGTCCTAAAAGAATAAGTCCAATCAGGTGTGCGCACGAGAGGGTTGTTACATACACCCCCTCTTGTTTTAAACTTCGTCCCAAAGTTTCACAATATATAAGTGCAGAAATAATTTATCTCACAATATTTATATGTCTAGCTATCAAACAAAAATGGAAATTGTTAATGCATATCATATGCGTCCTCCCAAGTAAGCGAGTGTGGACTATAATTGTCCCATTGGACCTTGACCTAATTGACTGTTCGACGCCATAGATGTTGAATGCGATGGTACATAATGTGGATTGGCTCCGTCGTGAGCGCACTCTTATCTGATACCTGCAAGGAACTCATGCCATTCACATGTGTAGGATCACTAACATAATGTCTCAAAATAGATACATGAAAAACATCATGCATAGGCTTCAAAGAATTAGGCAAGGCTAGTCGATAGGCCATGGGCCCCTTCATTTCCATAACCTTGAAAGGTCCCACAAACCTAGGAGAGAGTTTAGAACCCTTTACAAACTTGATCAAACTCTTGTGCCGTTTCACCCACAAGAATACTCGATCACTAACTTCCTAACTACGATCGACACAATGTGCATCGACATAACACTTCTATCGATCATGCACTTCCTTGATCCTTTGTATTATTATTTTCATTTGATCCTTCATTTCTTGGATGACTTCTGGTCCTACCAATACCCTACCCTCAAGTTGATCCCAACTCAAAGGCCTTCGACATGGTTGCCCGTAAAGAAATTCAAATGGGGCGATCTTAATGTTGGTTTGATAGTTGTTGTTGTATGAAACTACTAGTGGCAAGAACTTTTCCCAATGATTTTGTTGGTCCATCATGTATATACGCAACATGTCCTCCAAGATTTGGTTTGTTCTTTCTTTCTTCCCATCTGTCTTTGGTTGATATGCAATACTAAATTTAAGTTGGGTTCCCAAGGCCTCTTGGAAACTAGTCCAAAATCGTCTTGTAAACAATGATCCTTGATCAGATATGATCCTCTTAGGCACACCATGCAGCCTCACAATATCATTGATGAAAAATATAGCTATGTCAGGTGCCTGATAGGTCGTACACACATGGATAAAATGAGCATTCTTCGTTAGAGTGTCAACCACCACAAAAATCGAGTTGTGCCTCCTTGCCGTCAATGACAATCCAACAACGAATTCCATCGAAATGACCTCCCATTTCGATTCCGAAATAACGTGTCACTGTAGTAGCCCTTTTGTATGTCTATGTTCAACCTTCACTTGATGACATTCTAGACATCTCTCCACATAGTTGACTATGTCCGCCTTCATTCCTTTCTAGAAGAATAAGGGTTTAAGGTTTTCTCTCATCTTCGTGACTTCTGGATGAGCCATGTACACTACTCTATGAGCTTTGTTTAATATCAAACTTATCAACTCGCCATTAGGTGGTACGTAAATTCAGTTATTATATCTCATTAATACGTCGTTGTCAACAGTAAATCCCTCAAATGTTGGTACCATCATGGTGTTTTGTTCGATAAATTTCTTAACCTCTTTATACCAGTCATCGTCGCGCTGTAAAGTTAGAACATTTTCATGTGAATTCATTTGAAGAGGTATCATCAAAATATGCGTGATCTTCGAATCGACACATCAAACACTCTATTCATTGTTCCTTTTATGTAGGTAATCTCGAAATCGTACTTGCTAAACAGTTTCGACCAACGCATTTGTCGCACGTTCAAGTCGCTTTGCGTAAAATGTGTTGTAAACCACAGTGGTCCATTTTTAGTTCAAATTTTTGTCCAATTAGGTAGTGTCTCCAAAATCTCAAGGCATACACAATGGATAACAACTCCAAATCATGCGTCGCATAGTTCTCTTCATTTCTTCTCAACTTTCTCAAGATGTAAGCGATCACTCGACCGTCTTGCATCAAGACTCTGCCTAAGCCTTCCTTGGATGTGTTAGTGCATACCAAGAAGTCCTCATCCATATTAGGGAACTTTAGTATTTACGTTGTCGTAAACAGCTCCTTGAGCCTTCGAAATGCTTCCACGCATTTCTCAGTCCTTACAAAATTCTTGTTCTTCTTTTGTATTTCTATAATCGGATTTGCTATCTTCAAAAAAACCTCGACGAAATGTTGATAGTATCCAACTAAACCCATGAAGCTATGCACTTCTAAGACATTCGTTGGCGTAGTCCATTCCATGATAGCCTCAACCTTCTCTTGATCCACAATGATGCCTTCGTCGGAGATTACATTCCCTAAATAATGAATCTTCGATTGATAAAACGAGCATTTTGACAGCTTCCCAAAAAAATTGGTCTCTTGTAGACATTGTAGTACCAAGCGCAAGTGTTCATCATGTTCTTCCATCATCTGAGAATATATCAAAATATCATCGATGAATACTTGTACAAACTTGTCCAAGTATTCGTGGAATACCCCATTCATCAAACTCATGAATACCGCTGAGGCATTTGTCAGTCCAAATGGTAAAACAATAAACTTGTAATGTCCAAACCTCGTCTTGAATTCGGTCTTAGGAATGTCTCCTTCCTTGATCCTTAACTGGTGGTACCATGATCTCAAGTTGATCTTTGAAAACACTGTTGCACCCTTCATCTAATCAAACAGATCATCTATCTGCGACAACGGGTAGTGGTTCTTGATCGTTGCCTTGTTCAATTGATGATATTCAATGTAGAGTCTCCACAACACATCGCTCTTCTGAATGAAAATAACAGGTGCACCCCATAGGGACACACTAGGATGTATAGTTACTAGATCCAACAACTCCTTTAGTTTCATTTTCAACTCCTGTAATTCAGGGGTCGACATCTTATAAGGTGTTCTTTATATCGGTTCAGTCCTAATTTATAGGTCGATGGTAAATTCCAATTCCCTCTTAGGCGAAAATCCTGGTAACTACTATGGGAAGAAGTCTGCAAACTTTCGTACTACCGGAAGGTTTTCTAGCCCTTCTACCACACCCTTTTCGTTTAAAGCAAGGATCACATATAGCTTGCATCCCTTGCACATTCTCTTCTGTAGTTGTAGGGAAGATATGAACCTTAGGGAAACTCCTTGGTTCCTACCTACAATCACATGTCTATGTCCCTCATCATCGACCAAACTCAATTGTTTCATCTTACAGTTGAGTATCGCCTCATGCAATTCCAACTAGTCCATACCGATCACGACATCATAAGATCCTAAGATCATGACGTACAGGTTGGCCTTCATGAAAAAATCTCTCAGGTTAAGGATACAACCTATAACCTTTCCTCGAACCTTCTGTTTGGTTCCCAAATCCATTTCTACGTAGCTAAACTTGTCATGTTTGAATGCCTTTACCTTAATTATTTTTAGCGTTGCACCAGAAATAAAACTCTCTGTAGACCCTAAATATATCAAAATACTAAGATTTTGGTTAGCGATGGTACATGACATCTTGATCACAGTAGATTGGTGCTCATTCTAGCAGTTATTTACAGCTGCATGAATCCGATGGGCCTTGCCCAAGTCTCCTATGGTAGTGGGTCTAACTGATCCAGATGCTCTGGTCCTCTCAACTGGGAAGTCACGCTGGTAATGTGGCTCTCCACATGTCGAGCACCCGGTCTTCGATCCAGTACTCCTGGTCCCCGAAGTAGAAGTTTACAGCCCACCGGCCTGAAACCTGGTCTATTATGTTGAACATGGCTAAGCTGTTGTTGCTGCGGTCAACGCTACTGCTGCTGTGGTGGTCCTCCATAGGGAGTTCGCTGTTGAGGCCTCGGTCACCATGGTGTAGTAAAAGTGGATCCTCTCGGAGTTCCTCGATACCCTGGTGGATGTCTAACTGGTGTCTGATGTTGTTGTGCACTAGATGTCATTGGTCCTATCGATCTCGTCGGATTCCTTCTTTGACCCCCGCTGATGATATCCTCCTCTGCTATGAGGGCCTTCTAGACAACATCGTGCAATGTTTGAGGCATCAAAATCCTCACTTTTTCACAAATGCTGACATTAAGGCCGAACATGAACTTGTTGACCTTAAGCTTCTCAGTATTAAGGTGTGGAGTATACTGAAGCAGCTCCATGAAATGGGACTCGTACTCGGGCATCACATGATTTCCCTGTCGCAAGGCGTTGGACTCATTGAGCTGATGCTAAATGAATTCCTTCGACATATACCTCTCCCAGAATCTCTCCTCAAACAATTCCAATGACACGTCTTCGACGACCATGTTCAGTTGTGGCAGGAGCATCTTCCACCATAGAAGAGCACTCCCCTTTAGTTGGAAGACCACCATGCATACCTTCATGTTGGAGGTATAGTCGCGAAGTGCAAAACACATCGCCATATTCTCCAACCATGCCTCGGATGCTGCACCATTCGTGGCACCAAAGAACTCAGGAAACTTGTCCTTCTTGAGTTCTCAGTAAATGCTACCAGTACCGGCTAGGGCATGCGGTGGACCCTCAGGAGGTCCCAGCTCCCTAGCCTCATCTCTATCCAAACGACTGATCAGGGCCTTTGACATCTTCTGAAAGGACCTCATCAACCCAACCACATCTTCCACAACTATCTGCTCCTATCCGACAACCTGTTTTTCTCCTTAGGGGTTAGACCCCTTAGGCGTGGAGGCTATTGGAGGTGTCACGCCTCCTCCCCTAGCACCCCGTCATCTGCCTCCGTGACATCCTCTAACCATGATGCCCTGCATGAATACAAATAAATTTAACTAGCGAGATTTTATAGTCAAGCATCTAGTCAGGGTAAGTCGTGATCATCCCAAGTCGCTGGTCGAACCAGCTCTGATACCATATGTAACGAACCTCATTGTTATGATAACAAGCGGAACATAACAAGTACACTTTTTTTTTTAAAGCATTAGGAAAGTAATGTTAATAATACAATCAAGCAACACAACTCAATGATGAACATAATGAATGAAATTCACATGGCACATAAAAACAAAATAGCATAGCATGGTTTTGCACATTAAGAATCTTGATGCAAATTACTAACATTTACTCAGATAATAAAATATTGACTACCTGCCCATCCTACCCTGCAATGGTTAGGACATCCAGGAAACATAAAAAATGCTCAAGCCTAGGTTCCCATTGATTTCAACCATTTAAGGTCTCAAGGATGATGACTATTCTAAGGAACAAGGAGGTGTCTACATCCCACTTGACACAAACAATCCAAGCCAACTAAGCTAGAAAACAACATCAAGTATCATCAAAAGCTTCATTCCATCAATTCTAACATCAATTAACCATGGATCTACTTAAGTATGCCTCATCAGATAAAGAATATAAAATGACTAAGCTAAATACATCATCAAAGATCATCAAGACGTGAAAGCACCTAAAAACCAACATATGTAACACAAATTTCATGGCGCAAGAGAACCGATATACTAAATCTATCTAGCAATGAAAAAATTCTAGGTGCAATTCTACTTAATTCTAGGCGCACTATTTAATCAACCATCAATTAAAATAAATTCCATGGCGCAAGAAGTGATATACAATCTGTTGTGCAAGGGGTCTCCATCATAGTCAAGAATACATTCATCATTATAAATCCAGGAGTCTCCCTTATAATCAACGCATACATCATGATARAAAAAMAACAACTACAATTATTATAAACCTTACAATCTTTAAAGTAAATTAATGATTAATTAATAACTACAACTGTTTATACATCATTATATCTTTACAAACTTTAAAGTTTGTTCATCATTATAACATTTGCAATCTTTATAACTTTACAATCTTTAGAAGCTTTACATCATTATAAAATTTACATCATTAAACTTTATACATTCATGATAAACTTTATATCATTAAATTTTATACAACATTATCAACTTTACAATCCTTAAAGTAAAAATATTGATTAATTTAATACTACAATCTGTTTATACATCATCATAACTTTTCATTCCTTATTGTTTATACATCATTACAACTTTTACAATATTTATAACTTTACAATCTTTATAAACTTTATATCATTATAACTTTACATCATTGAAATACAAACACTGTACAGTGAAGTTTATCATTGAAGTAGTGGCAGCAAGGAAACCATTGATATTAAAATTATGAGATCGCTTGCTACAAAAATAAAATCGTGGGTAGTCCCACTGGAATTGTGGCAGCAAGGAAAGTGTTGGTATTAAAATGATGAGATCGCTTTCTACAGAAATAAAATCGTGGGCAATCCCACTGGAATCGTGGCAGCAAGGAAAGTGTTGCATTAATTAAAATATTTCTACTACAGAAATGAAATTTTGTGGCAGTCCACTGGAATTGTGGCTGCGAGGTAGGCGTTGCATTAATTAAAATATCACTGCTACATAAATTAAATTTTGTGGGCATTAAAGCTCTGAACAAACATGGAATACACCATTAAACTGAGCATGAGAAATAATCTTTGCATACAACGAGGAATACGCCCTTAAGCTGAGCGCGAGCATTAAGCTCAGAAAAATACAAGGAATACACCAATGATCTAGTCATGAGAATTATCTCTACATACAACAAGGAATATGCCGTCAAGTAAGTGCGAGAAATGAGCTCTGAATACCACAGGGATACGCCATTAACAGTTCATGACATTAAGCTATGAAAAAAACAAGGAGTATGCCATTAACTAATCGTGAGCATTAGCTCTACATACAACAAGGAATACACCATGATACAACATGGATCATGCAATTAAATGGGTCGTGAGCATTAAGCTCTGCATACCGCAAGGAAACACCACAATACAATAAGGATCACATTATTAAATGGGTCGTGAGCATGGATCTCTACATACAACAAGGAAACACCACAATATAATAGGGATCAAGCTATTAAATGGGTTGTGAGCATTGAGCTCTGAATACAACAAGGAAATGCCACAATACAATAGGGATCACGCTATTAAATGGGTCATGATAATTGAGCTCTGCATACAACATGGAAACGCCACAATACAATAAGTATCACACTATTAAACAGGTCGTGAACATTGAGCTTTGCATACAACAAGGAAACACCACAATACAATAGGTATCATGCTATTAAACAAGTCATGAGTATTGAGCTCTACATACCACAAGGAATATGCCATTAAATTGGGCACGAGCGTTAAGCTCTGAAACAACAAGGATTACACCAAAATACATCAAGGAATACGCCATTAAACTGGGCGCAAGCATTAATCTCTAAAAACAACAAGGATTACACCAAATACAACAAGGAATACGCCCTTAAATTGATCATGAGCATTAATCTCTGCATACCACAAGGAAAATGCTAAGGATAATGGCATTGCAATGGAATAATCAACAATTTCAAGGTCTTGGGGGAATTTGAATTAAAACGCACGCAACAATAATCCACTCAGGCCAAAATTTTAATAGATGGAGGATGAGTATCAGGATGGAAACGGAAGGAAGTCCCGTGAGGCGGCGATGTAAACCAGCAATCAAAACCATAACTCCTTCTTAATAATTGAAAAAATTATTTTTAATTCAATGGAACAAACAAACTCAATTGGATTCCCAACTACTGTGCCAGAAATACATTACAATATTCATCAATATCGATATTCATATTCAGGAAAATTTTAACTAATTTACAATGCAATTTCACACATGCATATCGTAACCGAAGGCAAAGAACATGAATTTGTTGTCCCGTGCTTGTGCTCCATCCAACTCCTTCCTGCTAACCACTGGGACCTCACTGATACATCCCAACCAACTCTAGGGGTACTCTTTTCCCCCCTGAGTCCCCCAATATGCAAAGGGGTCACACACACAACCCAAAGAAGGCTAGCTCCCAGCTCGCCTCGCAAGGTCGAGCTACGAATCATTATCCGAGCTAGGTATCCCAGCTCCCACAAGAAAAATCAGTCAAGAGTAAAATCTGGCAGCATAAGCTTACACATACCAGACGTGATGCATTCTTCTCCTCCACCATTTATTTTATAGAGTTTTCTTAGTGACTTGTTGCCAAAATGCACATTAAATTCTTTTTATTAAATTATTATTAGGAAAATCCACCCCCATACACTTGTCACTCGATCCCTTAGTTGCACCAGAAATTCTATTTAATTAATTAATTTAAAATGCCAATTTCCCTCACCCACCTAAAAGCATTCCTAAAAGCGTTCCTCAATGTCCCTTTATTCTCTTACATTCTCTTAATGACTGGTGCCTTTCTTAAATATTAGTTTAGTTTGAAATTAGAAATTTCTCTAGACTAGAT